>JAGFNQ010002510.1:216479-299375 GCA_024364735.1 Boesenbergia rotunda
CTACTTTGAAGCATTTTCGTGTCTGGGGCTGTAAGGCAGAAGTCAAGGTCTACAATCCAGAAATAAAGAAGCTTGATCCTAAGACTATTAGTGGATTTTTTGTAGGATATTGTATTGAATCTAGGGGTTCTAGATTTTATTGTCCAACTCATACCACTAGAGTTGTTGAATCTGAACGTGCTATCTATTTTGAAAGCAATTTAGAACATGTAGCAACTCAGAAGCCACGTGTAGTTAACTTCGGAGAAGAGTATGTTAATATTCCTGTACCTATTACTCCTTTGCCTGAATCTATGCCAGTCATTACTACTCATGATGAAGCCATGAATCCCATTATTGATACTAATGTTGATATGCATGTTGACTATAATCTTCAGAATCCTGATGTTATTATGCCTAATGTTGATATGCATGCTGACAATGATGTTCAGAACCCTGATGTTACTATGCCTCAATTGAGGCAATCTCAACGTGTTTCTATGTCTACAGGGTCTACTAGGTTCAAGGATTATGTTGTTTATTTGCAGGAACATGAGTTTACATGTGTTGGGGATTCTGACCCTATTACTTTCCATGAAGCCATTTCTGACTCTCATAGTTCATAGTGGCTGGTTGCTATGAAAGATGAATTAGCTTCTATGCGAAAGAATAATGTTTGGGATTTGGTGGTATTGCCCGAAGGTTGCAAATCTGTTGGTTGTAAATGGGTATTTAAGACCAAACGTGATGCTAAAGGAGAGATAGAGAGGTACAAGGCCAGACTTGTTGCTAAAGGGTACAACCAGAGAGAAGGCATAGATTACAAAGAGACGTTCTCTCCTGTATCTACTAAAGACTCCTTTCGTGTTGTGATGGCCTTAGTTGCTCATTTTGATTTAGAGCTTCATCAAATGGATGTTAAGACAGCATTCTTGAATGGTGATTTATTTGAGGATGTCTATATGGATCAACCTGATGGTTTTGTTGAAAGTGGTAAGGAGCACATGGTTTGCAAACTGAAAAGATCTATTTATGGTTTAAAACAAGCTTCTAGACAGTGGTACTTAAAGTTTGATCATATTATAAATTCTCTTGGTTTTGAATAAAATACAGTTGATCAGTGCATTTATCTAAAAAAGAGTGGGAGAAAATTTATTATTCTTGTTCTTTATGTTGATGACATCCTTTTAGCTAGTAATGATGTGAGTTTTCTGAATGAGACTAAACAGATGCTTACGACTCATTTTGATATGAAAGACCTTGGTGATGCATTTTTTGTATTGTGTATTGAGATTCATCGTGATAGATATCGTGGTATCCTTGGTTTGTCTCAACAAGGATATATTGATAGAATCTTGAACCGGTTCAATATGCAATCTTGTAATCACTGTGTTGCACCAATTCAAAAGGGTGAGAAATTGTCTAGTGATCAGTGTCCTCAAACTGAAAGCGAAATGACAAATATGAAGAAAATTCCATATTCTTCCGCTGTTGGCAGCCTTATGTATGCTCAAGTTTGTACACGTCCTGATATTGCTTTTGTTGTTGGTGTACTTGGGAGATACTTAAGTAAACCTGGTGTGGCACATTGGCAGGCCGTAAAACGTGTTTTGAGGTATCTGAAAGGTACCAAAACTTACATGATCACATATAGGAGATCAAATCATCTTGAGGTAACAGGTTATTCTAATTCTGATTATGGTGGTTGCCCAGATGATCATAAGTCCACATCAGGTTATGTATTCATGTTAGCTGGAGGAGCTATTTCTTGGAAGAGTGTCAAACAGACTCTTACAGCTACATCAACCATGGAAGCAGAGTATATATCTTGTTATGAGGCCACACGTCAAGCGATATGGTTGAGAAACTTTATTGCTGAGTTTGATTTTGTGGAGAGTATCTCTAGGCCTCTTACTATATATTGTGATAACTCTGCTGTGGTGAGTTTCTCTCTTAATAATAAGAGCTCAAAGAGGACAAAACACTTTGAGACAAAGTTTATGTTTGTGAGAGAGAAGATCCAAGAGTTTAAAACTATTGTCAAGCATATCCCTACAGAGCTTAATGTTGCTGATCACCTAACAAAAGGCATAACGGTTAAAGCCTTTGTTGACCATGTGACCCGTATGAGTGTAGTGAGGTCTTTTGATATTTTGGATTAGTGGGAGTTTATGTTTATATTTTGTTATGACTTCATACTCGTAATGTTTAAGACATTGTTCAAATAAATAGCTATTGTAGCTATTTCTTATTTGTCATATGATTATTCTGTACAGCTTTTATTATTGTTGTGTGTGTGTATATATATTGTGATGGCATATTATGGAGACATTTTGGACCCAGTCTCAATCTTGTTGTTGTCATATAGCATCTTGGGCAGATGCTTGGGCCATTTGTTGGGAACAACACTTTTGTTCAAATTTTGACATGTCATTTTGTTGTGCTTTCTCATTTATCCATATTCCACTTTGTTGTTGGGTCACGGGATATAAGTATCGTGCGATGTATGATATCATTATTCATTCGAGTGTGATTTTCTGCATTGTTAGGATGCTTGTAGTTCCATTTTGGACCTTTTCTTTCGTGGTTTGTATTGGCTTATTTTGGCATCTTGTTGTGGCCACATATTGTTAATTAATCTGGTATATCACAATGCATTTATTTATGCTGTCCAAGTGGGAGAATGCTGGATATTTTATATCGTGGACTAGCATAAATAATTTAATTATATATATTTTGATTATATTCTAGATTAATTAGATGCCAAATCATGTGAATTTGGTGTTGTTTAGTTATTGTTATTGGGCTTAGCTATAATGGGAAGGCTTGGCCCAATTTGTCCCTAATCTGCAGAGGCCCCTGCTCCTAACCCTAATATAAAGGAGTCGTTGCCCCATTGAAATGATGACGGTTTTTTTGTGATTGACGGGGTGATAGGAGGAGTTACTCTCTGCCGCTTCAATTCTCGCGTAGGAAATGATGGATCCGATGATGTCTTCCGCTCCAGGTAATTCTAACACCTAATTATATCTATTGCATGTATCTATCACTTGTCGTATTTAGAATTGGATTTCGATCTATCGTTAAACATTGAATTTCGATTTGACGTCAAAATATTGAATTGTGAGATGTCTTCATAATCAACATTAATAATTTCTAAGTCCTTATCACTAGACTATGTTAGTTCAATAATATTCTCAGTGTTGGATATCTTTCCATCATCTATCTCCTCATAACTCATAAGTGATATTAATATCTATAAGTAATTGAGATGTGAATTGAAGTTGAGAATCAACTGAATGTCTTTCTACTTCGTCATTTTAAAATGCGTCATGGTTTTGATTAATGATGGTGTTCAATATTTCTATGGTCGAGTGCTCCCCGATTTACCCTAGCGGCCAGTGGAAAATTTTCATGGAGCTAGGTCAGTCACTCCAGATTTAGCTGTTACTTGATATATTATTTTTTTTCTTCTTTTCATAGGATAATTAAGATAAAAAACATGACTTGTTTGTACTCGAAAATGAAAGGTCCAGACTTGTTGAACCTTTTGTTTGCATTAACCTCAACTAAATTATAATTTCGATGTATTCTGTTATATGTTCTTAGGGTCGGATCATACCATGAGGATTTGAACAATACACACCTTTTTATAGGTAATGCATAATATTCAACCACTATGATTTGGTCAAGTCTATCAAAATAATCAAACTCAATATTATTATTGTCGATAGATTCTTTAACACAAACATCATAATAATAAGTTAATCTTCGTGAATCTCTTTGTGCCGCGTAGAATTTGAGGTCATTATAATAAATTCTAAAAGTAATTAAGATAGATGTAAATATATATAGCAAGACTAAAATAACAAAATTACTATATATAAATTCAACCATGTAAAATACTAAATTAACCATGTAAAATAACATATAGGTATTATTTTATACTGGAAAGTAACAGAAATATAGTACACTACAAAATATAAATAAAAAAATAACTAAAATCAATAACACAATCATAACAAATTTCTTATTAAGCTAGCGGCGGACCGAGATCGTAGCGGCCGGCCAGTTCGCACTTGCGAGCTGGCGGCTGGTCGACCTTGCGTCAAAGCAAGCTAGCGGCTGACTGCGAGTTGGCGCCCAACCAAGCTAGCAACCCACCAAGTCGGTGGGCAGCCAAGTTGCCTAGCGCCCATAGGCTAGCTGTCGATCGGCCGGGTTCTGAGCCGTGAGATCTTATAGCTGCCAGCTTGGCCAGCCGCCATCAGGCAGCTTTGCCGATGTGGCGGTTGATCAAGTTTTGCCCGTCTTTAGTGATCCCGGACAAGTTTGCGTGTAGTCTGACGCGATAATCTGACATCTAGTCAGAAAAAGGTGGTTAACGGATTGGAAAGGCTCGTGGATAGAAGTCACTCAGACCAAGACCCCTAAGCGGACGCGCGGCGGCCCATGTTCCGTAGCATTGGCCTGACCCCGACCTGGGTATTCATGCTCTAATACCCTTTCAGGTTTGGTTCCCCGCCGACACATGGCAGACCATGTTCCGGGGGTAAGCCCGAACCCGAGGGAGCATTACTTCACGCCTCATCATCAGTGCCCCAGTCGGCACCCTCATAGGCTCTCAACCGACCTCATCATTCAGTGCCTCAGTCGGCACACTCACAGGTCCTCAGTCGGCACACTCACTCAGTGCCCCAGTCGGCATCTTCATAGGCTCTCAGCCGGCCTCGTCACTCAGTGTCCCAGTTGGCACCCTCATAGGCCTTCAGCTGGCCTTATCAGACACAACTACTCCCTGACACCAGACTACCATAAGCTGTAGGGGGTCGGCGCAGGATTGAAGTCATCCTGGTCTCAAACGACGGATATCTCACCGAGGGAGTGATCTTCCTGCCACATCCTGTCCCCCCTGTACCACGACCACATACACTGATGTCAGGTCGAGCGGCATCTAACCGCGCCCACCATTAAGTTGACAGTGCCCCTTTCCTTAATACGGTATGCGCCACTTTATCCTGCCACCTCTGGGCATGCATCACCTTGTCTTCGTTATATGACAGCACGTGGCAGGCGGGGCAGGAACTATCAGCTTCCCTGACTATATAAGCCTCCACACTCCGCATTTCTGAGGTACGCTCAATAGTGCAATTTCATACTGTTCTATTACTTTTCCATCGCCATCATCGAGTACTTATTTGATCGTCGGAGTGTCTAGCCGGGGATTTTTCCCGACGGGTTCTAACGGTCTTTGTCTTGCAGGCTAGAGGCGATCCAGTTCGATAGACCACTTCAACGACCTCGCTCTTTCCGGATGCCTATCTAATTATAGGGGCATCCAAATCACTTCACGACAAGATCATCCAGATTTGGCGGCTGGCAGGTCAAGGACAAATGCAAGAGTGACCCAGTTAAGCAGTGTTCCTGTCGCCAGAGGAAGAAGGTTGACGGGAAGTCGGATTCCGATGGAATGATAACGGCGACCAATCAGACAAGGATAGACGTCGGAGTGACTGGGTTAAGCGATGTTTATGTCGCGGGGAGGAAGAAGGTGGTTGCAGGAAGCCAACTCCTAACGAAATGTCATTATTCTCAAAATTTTTTTATAGTGGATCGAAAGGCTATTTGGTACGTGTTAGGACATCTATAATGGGGATTTATAGTAGGAGATTATGCTATAAACTTTTCATTATAAACCCCACATTTATTATACGGGTAGGATTTATAATTTTGAACAGTGTTAAATGGCTGGAATTTAGTCAACTAAATATTTTTTTATTAAGAATTTTAGGATTTTTTAAAATTTTAAATAATTATTAAAGATGTTCAAATCTAATTATATCATTTTTATTTATTTTCATATTAAATAAAAAGGTTTTCTATTTATTTCATATTAAATTATGTCCTTTCTAATTTATTTACATATAAAATAAATTTTTAATTTATATAAATCCATTATGATTTTGAAAAAAGAATTTAGGAATTAAAGTATCTAAACTTAATTATATTTTAATTTTTTTATTCCCATAATAAATTATATTTTTTTCTTATTTATTTTTTATTAAATTAATTTGTTTATTTATAAATTTATTGTTGATCTGGCCAACTAGAATTATTGTATAATTTTTTTAGAAACCAATTCTAGAATTTTAAAATTGGATTAATATTATATTTATTGTTACATACTATTTAATATTTATAACAGTGGAGTTATAAAAAAGATTATTAGAAAGGTTTATTGTAATAATTTTTTTTAAAAAAAAGTGTAAAAGTTTTAAAACTAAAAGGAACCTAATTTCTAATGTCGCCTCTTATTCCGTGGAGCGGAAGCAGGGGAGTGAGTCGACAACCCTTTCTCCCTCGATGTCTGGAACACTTTCGCCGGCTTCGGCAATTCGGTGTGGGACATCGGACGCGGGCGGGAAGCTGTCAGCCAGCAATGAAACCACCGCCATCGTCCGCACCAACGTCGACAGGCGCGAGACCGAAAACTCCCATATCTTTGCCGCCGAAATCCCTAGTTAATTATTTGATGGGTCGGGAACTCCCAGGATTCGCGTCCCATTTAAAAAAAAAATTCCTACTGTTAGAGTTTGGTGACCCAAATTTTGTTTAATCCGTTAATATTTATTAGATGTTTTCTTATTAATATGTTAATTAACAGATTCTTTATAAATCTATTAATTAACAGTTTTTTTATTAATTTTTTATTTGACTAAGTATTCTGAGATCCCTATAAATTGTGTATCTCATAGACAAGTTGGATCAATCAATGAAAAAAGTCATTTGGTTACCTCTTTTTTCTTTCTCTCTACTTCTCTTCTCTCTCTACTTCTCTTTACTTTATTATACGAGAGTTGTCGTTTTTCCGTCGTAATTTCGTTTCAAGTGGTATCAGAACCAGGTTGGATGTCAACCGGGATTAATGACAACGGCAAGTATGAAGAAAAAATCCGCTGCTGCACTATATGGCTAAAATTGGAGCAGTTGTGCATGACAGAGAAGTCTGGTGAGGTTGATGTTGTCGAAAATCACAGTGACGGTGAACTTCTCGTTGCCTCTGATGCTGATTTGAAGCAGAGTGAGGAATGAATTCTTGATTCTGGTTGTACGTTTCATATGTGTCCCAATTGGGATTGATTTTCAACATATGAAACGGTTTCGAGTGGTGCCGTTTTGATGGACAATAATGCATCCTGCAAAATTGTTGATATTGGTACGGTCAGAATTAAGATGTTTGATGGTGTCATTCGGACACTTGGTGATGTGAGGCACGTCCCTGATTTAAAGATAAATCTGATCTCTTTGAGTATTCTTAATTCTAAAGGGTACAAGTACACTGGTGAAAGTAGAACTGTGAAGATCAGTAAATGGTCTCTTGTTGTGATGAAGGGACAAAGAAGAACCGCTGGTTTATATGTTCTGTAGGGATCTACAGTAATAGGTGATGTTGCCGTCGCAAGGTCGTCTATGTCTGATTCTGATGTTACAAGACTTTGGCATATGCGTTTGGGTCATATGAGTGAGAATGACATGGTTGAATTGAGCAAGAGAGGACTTCTTGATGGTCAAAGTATTACAAACCTAAAGTTCCGCGAGCACTGTGTTTTTGGCAAACAGAAAAGAGTCAAGTTCTCAGATGACATTCATAACACAAAGGGTATATTAGACTACATTCATTCTGATTTGTGGGGGCCTTCTAAAGTACTATCTAAAGGTGGTGCTCTCTATATGTTAACTATTATTAATGATTTCTCAAGAAAAGTTTGGGCATTCTTTTTAAGACATAAGAGTAATGTTTTTACTACCTTTAAGGAGTGGAAGGTTATGATTGAGAAGCAGACAGGGAGGAAATTAAAACATCTTCGAACTGATAATGGATTGGAGTTTTATTCAGGTGAGGTTAATACCTTATGCAGAGTTGAAGGTATTGTGAGGCATCATACAGTTCGGTATATTTCTCAACAAAATGGTGTAGCAGAGAGGATGAATAGGATTTTAATGGAGAAGGTGCGTTGTATGCTTCTTAATGCTGGGCTACCGAAGTTTTTCTGGGCAGAAGCCGTTGCGTATGCCTGTTATCTTGTAAATCACTCTTCATCAATTGCTATTGAAAGGAAAACTGCACAAGAGGTATGGTCTGGTACTCCTGCTGGTTATTCTAATTTGAGAATTTTTGGATGTCCTGCGTATGCTCATGTTGATAATGGAAAGTTGGAGCCTCGTTCGGTGAAGTGTATATTTATAGGCTTTAGACAAGGAGTGAAGGGATACAAACTGTGGTGTTCAGAGACCGGGAAAGTCATCATCAGTAGAGATATTATTTTTGACGAGACTAGCATGCTTCAGGAGTCTCCATCTAAAACTCTTTCTGAGGAAGATAAGCAGAAGACAAGCACACAGGTGAAGATTGAGATTGAGCCGATATCTACAGAGACTACTCCAGAGTCTATTCTAGATGTTGTGGATGGAACGAGTTCATCACAAGCATCTTCACAATATTCCATTGCAAAAGATAGGCCTCGGAGAGAAATTAGACGCCCTCAGAGATATGCAGAGGCTGATTTGGTCGCTTATGCTTTAAACGTGGCTGAGGAGATTGATTCCGGTGAAGAACCTGAGACGTATTCAGAAGCAATTAGCTGCAATAATTCTGGTAAGTGGATAATTGCTATGCAGGAGGAGATGGAGTCACTTGGTAAGAACGACACATGGGACATAGTGAAATTACCTAAGGGTAAGAAAGTTGTTCGCTGCAAGTGGATATTTAAAAGAAAGGAGGGAATACCGGAAGTTGAAGAAGCCAGGTACAAAGCCAGACTAGTTGCTAAAGGTTTCAGTCAGATTCCAGGAGTAGACTTCACTGATGTATTTTCCCTAGTTGTAAAGCATAGTACGATTCGAGCTTTCCTTGGTATTGTGGTCATGCATGACTTAGAGTTGCAGTAGCTGGATGTGAAGACAACATTCTTACATGGGGTACTTGAGGAAGAAATCTATATGCATCAACCAGAAGGTTTTGAAGTCTCAGGAAAAGAGGATTATGTATGCTTGCTGAAAAAGTCCCTTTATGGTTTGAAGCAGTCACCTAGGCAATGGTATAAAAGGTTTGATTCATTTATGATCACTCATGATTTCAGAAGAAGCAGCTATGACAGTTGTGCCTACTTTAAGAAAACTGATGATGGATCATTTATTTATCTGCTCTTATATGTTGATGATATGTTGATTGCAGCCAATAACAAGGAAGATATAAGAAAGGTCAAAGCCCAATTAAGTAAAGAATTCGAGATGAAAGATTTGGGAGCTGCAAAGAAAATACTTGGGATGAAGATTCTGAGAGACAAAAAGGCAAGTAAATTATACCTAAGTCAAAAAGGGTATATTGAGAAAGTACTTCATCGGTTTAACATGCATTCTGCCAAGTCTGTTAGTACTCCGTTAGCTGCACACTTTAGACTTTCAGGTGATTTATGTCCACAGTCAGATGATGAGGTTTATTATATGTCACGGGTTCCATATTCTAGTGCAGTGGGATCTCTCATGTATGCTATGGTTTGTACGCGCCCAGATTTATCACATGCAGTGAGTACAGTTAGTAGATACATGGCAAATCCTGGTAAAGAGCATTGGAAGGCAGTTCAGTGGATTTTCAGATACTTACGAGGGACTTCTGATATTTGTTTGCATTTTGGGAGTAATAGAGATGCAGTTATTGGATATGTTGATTCTGACTTTGTAGGTGACATTGATAAAAGAAGATTACTTACGGGGTACATGTTCACTGTTAGTGGTTGTGCTATCAGTTGAAAAGCTACTTTGCATAATACAGTTGTATTGTCCACTACAGAATCTGAGTATATGGCCATTACGGAAGCTTGTAAGGAAGCTATTTGGTTGAAAGGACTCTTCAGTGAGCTTAGCAAAGACTTGCAGATTACTACAGTCTTTTGTGATAGTCAGAGTGTCATTTTCCTCACGAAGGATCAGATGTTTCATGAGAGGACAAAACACATTGATGTGAGGTATCATTTTATACATGATGTTATTGCTCGTGGTGATATTATTGTTAGGAAAGTCAGTACTCATGATAATCCTGCTGATATGATGACTAAGACACTCCCTATAGACAAGTTTAAACATTGCTTGGATTTGATTAGCGCTAGATGCTGAGATTTACCTGTGAAGGTTTTGTGGAAGAGGTGGAGAATATTTTTTTTTTTGAAGATTTATGGAATTCGCGTCAAGGTGGAGATTGTCAGTGTTTGGTGACCCAAATTCTGTTTAATCCGTTAATATTTATTAGATGTTTTCTTATTAATATGTTAATTAACAGATTCTTTATAAATCTGTTAATTAACAGTTTTGTTATTAATTTTTTATTTGACTAAATATTCTATGGTCCCTATAAATTGTGTATTTCATAGACAAGTTGGATCAATCAATGAAGAAAGTCATTTGGTTACCTCTTCTTTCTTTCTCTTTACCTCTCTTCTCTCTCTACTTCTCTTTACTTTATTATACGAAAGTTGTCGTTTTTCCGTCGTAATTTCGTTTCACCTACTATAAATACATCGTAGCTGAGGATCGAACCGTAAATATTTGAAATAACAATTAATCGCCCTACCGCTGCACCATAGTTCCGGGGGCAATTATTTGTTGTGTCGGAGCATGGATAATAATGTGTTCAAATAAAAGAAGATTATGAATTCTGAAATCAAAATTTAACATGCTGCCGTAAATCATCAAATGGGAAGAGATGCTGGACTTTTCTCGAGCATCTAATTTGTTAGGAGTAGTGCAGAATTAAATCTTGCTTTTATTTATCAATTAAATGGAAAAAACCTCATTACAGTTGAGAAATTTTCAAAATGGTACAAAGATAAGGCACAAAAGAACCATGTCTCATGTCTGAGATATTCTCCGGCCCTAAATAAACTGACCCTCCCTGACGGCAGCATCTTCTGTTAGAAAGTGTTCGATCATTAAAAGCGCCTGCAAAACAGAACAAAAATACTTGACCTATTCTTTGAACGAATAAAAGCTGGAGGAGTAAAAAAAAGCCGCGCAACTAAACATGAGATCGTAAGACATGCCTCCAGTGCAATATCAGTTGGTGTAAGTGCAGAAACATCTCCATGCCCTTTTCTTAATGCAATATCTGTAAGGTATTGATTAAACCGGATATGGAGTATAAGTATTTATCGATAAAATGGGGGGAAACTTTTTCCTAGTTTGCAAAGTATTGTTAACAAAGTCATGCCTTCAAGGCGTACTCTTGCGTGAGCATTGGCATATGCCTTGCCTCTTTGTTCTGAAAGTGCAGTGAGCTTCTTAAAAGCCTACAATGGCAACCAATAAGATGATCAATAACAAGCACTATGATCAAGTAGTAATAGTTTTAAATTTTAAATATTTGGTAACAACTACCTAGATCTAACAATTTTATTGCTTCTGAGGACAAATGAATATAAACAAAGAGCCCAACTGGATAAATTACTGCTAAGCCAGTTTAAAGATTCAGTTGTGAGAGAGAGAGAAGAAGAAGAAGAAGAAACTAAGACAACTATTTCTCACAGCAAAAAATTCAAATTCATTTAATGAACTAAGATCATTAACATCCACTTACATCCATAACCTACCATCAACAACTTTTTATGCAAGCAAAAGTTTTCTTGGTGGTGCAAGAATACCTTCGTGTAGGGATCACCAGGTTCTTGATGCAGAAGAGGGCGAGAAGCAGTGCCAACAGCAGCAATTCGCTTGGCTAGAGCTTCCAAAGGAACATCCAACCAAGCTGTGACTCCCTGATTCATGTGTTTCCTGGAATTACAAAAGTTAATATTTCATGTTGATTTGAAGATAGTGGTACGTAACTATCACATGAATCCATCTCCTACCAGTTGATCGGTCGTATCACTGCACCACCACCAGTAGCAACAACTAAGCGACTCATAGAAGACAGATCCTTCAACACTTTACTCTGAGAAGGTGACAGTGAAAATAAGATGATCTAGATAGCTTAACAACTTGCTTTCTTGTAGCATCACTATTTCACGGGACAGCTTTCCAATTTTCTAGAGATCCATTTAATAAGATGGTAAACCGAAAATTTTATCATGTTGTGAGCAATAATAAAAGATTCAGTAAGCCATTTTCCGACAAGGTAACTTGAACTTGCCTCATTATCCCGGAAGAAAGTTTCACTATGTTGTTCAAATATCTGAGCAACAGAAGATATGCCAACTGCTTGCTCGACCAATTTGTCACTGGAAAATGAACAAAATATTCGTAGTTTGTCACAGTAGCATACATGACCGATTGTGAAATTTTATATATACATGTTCACCAAGATAATGGAATATTTTACTTATATAGGAACAAACCTGTCAAAAAAAGAATAACCTAGTACTTCAGACAAGATCTTTCCTACTGTGCTCTTCCCAGATCCCATCATTCCTGTCACAAAAAATGTAGAATAATTGATAACAGGGGATGGAGGAGCAAACAATTTAAATAAAATAACAAAATTGCTGTAATGCCTTCCTAATTAAATAACTGACCAACAAGATAGATACATCGTTCATTTAGGTGGGGGAGGACATCTTCTGACTTTTTCTGCAATTAAAAAACACCCTATGAGATGTGAAGTACTAATTTGCACTTCTTGTTCTCTCTTTCATAGTAGACTACTCTACAGCATGTATCCAAGCATCATTGCCTACCTTGAGTATTAATGCTGTATCAACCGAATGATGAAAACCCTCTGATCCTTCATTACAAGAGAAAAGATGTCAATTAAGAACCTATAAAGAATATGAGATAGAACTATCAACTTGGAGAAACAAAGTAAGAACTATCTGTAATTCCTAGAAACTAAATTTTTAGCATAGATCACATATTGGTAAATGAGAAAATTGGTCATCTAAAGATCAAAAGAAGGTTTCAACAAGGTTTTCATCAAACAGAACAATAAAGATCACAATGAATGAAGAATATGTCCTTTAAATTGGACGGACAATGCAATCAGCAAACAGTTTAAACCACTTTGGAGTAAATGGCACTCTACTTCCCCTCTTCTAGGTTCGAGCTATATTAAGAATAATATGGATGCAAGGGATCCTTAGATACACAGTTTTGCAGAATTCAATAGCTTCACAGTCTATAATTCACCCAAAACATTTTGCTAATCTATCAGAAAAAACATGAAAATATTTAGCAGAATATTTCCTAATATTATTGAATCTAAAAATGCAAAATCTAGCATGTCTAAGCACTATTTTGATGAATGCCATAAAGTTCTTTGACCAATAATGCGTATGAGAAACTTAACATACAAAAACAACGGTTACTGAGAACTATATTGATGGATTGAACATAACAAATTAAATATGAACACTACAGTTATGCCATGAAAATGTACAATAGGTCTGAAATTCATCTCCCAAGCACTGGCATCCGATGATCTCCAATGTTGAAAACAAGTCTTCCACTTTCCAGCAACAATAACAATTTTTCAGAGCCGATCATAAAAACGCCTCACAGTAAATGGAGATGTCTCATAACAACCAATAAAGAGTGGGTGCGGTGTACCACCAATTCTTCTGACCTCCTTCGGAGAACAAACAAAAGGGATAAAACAAAGACAGATATTTCAATCAGCTCCCATTATTCCCAATTTTCCTGCTCCATTTTTTATGAAGATTCAAATGAATCGTTTCTTTCATTCTTTGCGTCAAGCTAGGGTAAAGCAAAATTGGAATTTTATGATTGTGGAATTTTTTTTCACGAACCCTTTTTTCCCTATCTTTATTCCCAAAAAGGAATTTTTCCCCGAAACATAAAAAACAAAATTTTCGAAGACATACTTTTAGCAAAATGGACAAATCGACGACCTCAACCAAACGAACTCACCTGAATTTTTCTTAAAACAACACGAAATCTTCAACTCCGCCCGACCGGACCGGATCGAAGCGACCAGTTTCTCGCGCCTCCGAAACCTAATGGTCGGAACCCTCCCCTGTTCAAAGAATCCCTCTGTAAGCCTCAAGGACCCACCGTTTCCGCTTCCGGTCTTATCCAAACCGGCGAACGAACAGGAAGGCAAGCGCGACGCAGCCGCCACCGCCGCCATTGCAAACACAAAGCCTTCACCCACTACAGATCACCAGAGGCAAAGATCGGCCTCCCTATCAGATCAGCGATCGGCGACTGCACCAATCTGTGGTCGCTCGCGGACGGAGAAAGCGAGGGTTTGAAAGAGGGAACCCAACGGGAAGCAGCAAGGGCCGGGGTAGGTACACGCCGGCAATCAATAACCAGCCGATTTTGTAAAGATACGAAGCGGGTTGGTGTGGCAGGACGGGCGGAGTCGCGGTAGGATGAGACCGTGTTAATTTACCATAACACCCCAACTGAAGAAATATATTTTCTCATTAATAATTGAAAATAGCATAAATTGGTGAGGGGCGTTTTGGGAAATGAATGTCGAGAACGTGGAAGGAACTTGATCACGTGTCCCACCCACCACGGCCCGTGCAGCGAGGGGTTGGCGAGGGTCTCTGAGCTAACCATAATAGTCAGTAATTAACGCGTTATTAATTGTTTAATTGGTAATACGTGTTGCCACGTCGGATTGATTTGGTGTTGCCCATAATATAATATGAATAAAAGTTAAAATTTCTGTTTTATAAATGAATACTTATTTAATAAACGATCTGCTTGATGACACTGTTGGGTCTGGTTGGGTTAAGATAGTTGATGGAACTCTTCTATTTAGATGGGAGGAAATCCAGTTAATTAGTTGGCTAATTATGTTTAGGGTATTTAAGGTTCGTTCTATTATTATGTTCCTTTGGACGGTCTTCCCTGATTCTTTACCGTTGAATGTTGAAATGGTAAGGTTGACTTTTTTTTAGCTTGATGACGACCATCAATTTGACGATAGGAGATCCATGAAGGTAGCTGGACGTTGACTTTTTATAGACTTCTCGGTGCGCTATATAAAGTTTATCATGGCTCCTCTCATCGGCGACCGTCCCAATCATTAGGAGCCTCGGCTCCCACTCTTCCAATCCTCTGTTTAATTCTTCAATAAATCATCAAACGCAGAGGATAATAAGGTCGCAAATTTAATTAATTAGTTTGTTAGTCGATCAATAAAAAAAAATTTAAAAAAAAATGGCGGCGAAGGTTCTGTTTGGCGCCTTCGCCGCGGTCCTGTTGGTGGCCGCGGTGATCGGCGTGATCGCGACGGTGGTGAACAGCAACCACAAGTCGTCGTCGGAGGACACATCGCCGTCCACGTCCATAAAAGCAGTCTGCGCCCAGACTGACTACAGCGATGTGTGCATACGCACCGTCGGCGCCGTCAACTCCTCTGCCTCCGATCCCAAGGCGTTCATCCAGGCCGCCTTCCAGGCCGCCATAGACCAGGTCAACGGCGCCTTCCACCTCACCAACAATGTCAGCGCCGGAGCCACAGACGAGTTCAACAAGAACGCCTTCGCCGACTGCAAGTCGCTGCTGGAGTACGCCACCGCGGAGCTGCAGGCCGCCATGACGGAGTCGCACGACGTCGACGGCTTGGCGCGGCGCACCGACGACATAAAGTCCTGGCTCTCCGCCGTCATCACCTACCAGGAGACCTGCATCGACGGCATCACCCAGCCGGACCTGCAGGACTCGATGAGGAAGGGCTTGACTACGGCGCAGCAAGTCACCAGCAACGCCATCGCCTTCGTCGACGCCCTCAGCTCGCTCTTCAGGTCCTTCGACTTGAACAGCATCAATATCACGACCTCAGGACGGCGACTTCTGTCGGACGACGGCAAGTACCCGACGTGGTTCTCCGGGCAAGACAGGAAGCTTTTGGCCGCGCAATTGAGGGGGCAATTGAAGCCCAACGTGGTGGTGGCGCAGGACGGCAGCGGCAACTTCAAGACCATAAACGCTGCGCTCAACGCCATGCCGAAGACGTACACAGCTGGGAGGTACGTGATCTACGTGAAGGCCGGCGTCTACAAGGAGTACGTGACGGTGACCAACGACATGAACCAAGTCCTCATGTACGGAGATGGGCCAAGAAAGACGATCGTGACGGGGAGCAAGAACTTCGTCGACGGCGTCGGCACTATAAACACGGCCACATTTGGTACAAATTGATTACTCCCCGATCGATCTCCTTCCTCGATTTGATGCCAAATTAACTTATCTTGGGGTATCCTGCAGCTGTGGTGGGACAGGGCTTTATCGCCAAGTCGATGGGATTCAGCAACACCGCCGGCGCCATTAAGCACCAAGCGGTGGCGCTCCGGGTGCAGTCCGACTTGGCGGCCTTCTTCAACTGCCGAATGGACGGGTACCAGGACACTCTCTACGTGCACGCCCACCGCCAGTTCTACCGCAACTGCATCATCTCCGGCACCGTCGATTTCATCTTCGGCGACGCCGCCGCCGTCTTCCAGAACTGCCTCATGGTCGTGCGCCGCCCCATGGACAACCAGCAGAACATCGTGACGGCGCACGGACGCACGGAAGCCAGGGAAGCCACCGGCCTCGTCATCCAGGACTGCCGCATCGTCCCCGACCAGAAGCTCGTCCCCGACCGGTTCAAGATCCCCAGCTACCTCGGCCGCCCATGGAAGGCCTACTCCCTCACCGTCGTGATGGAGTCCACCATCGGCGACCTGATACGCCCCGAAGGGTGGATGCCATGGAGCGGGAATCTATTCCTTGACACCCTGTACTACGCCGAGTACGGCAACCGCGGCCCGGGCGCCGGCACCAGTGCCCGTGTCAACTGGAAAGGATTCCGCGTCATCAACAAGCAAACCGCCCAACAATTCACGGCGAACAACTTCATCCAGGGCAACCAGTGGATCCCTTACACCGGAATTCCCTTCCTCAGCGGCCTTAAGTTCTAAGTAAATTCCAATGTGCAACTCCTAGCGGAGCGAATGAGAAGGAAAAGATGGTGCAATTTGTGGATACGTGTACGAGCCCAATCAATAGATTCAATGAAAATATTCTTTGATTTAATGCAGCAAAATTTATACATATTCATGTACTAATTCTAAAATAGATCTGCACAACAATACATCTTGAGATATTATTGTGGGTGAAATCGTCCTTTGGTCAAGATGGATCGGTTTGACTAAATTCGAGTTGGTTCGAGTTTGAATTTCGATATTTAGACAATATATATGAGAGAGGTTAAATATGTTAAAGTTAATCGGATATTTGACAATGTGTGTGTGAGAGAAGTCATGAAGTCAAAATTGATGGAGACTTAATTAATAAAATCCTAACCGGAAGTTAGGCAAATGGAAATCCTAGTGAGATTAGGCAACCCTAGTTGAGAACTAGGTTAGTCCAAGTTGGATTAGCTGGGAGCTAAACACTTAACACAAGTAAAGCTTTAATGGGACTAGACAAACTTAGTTAGTACCTAGGTTAAAATCAAGGTGAGTTAGCTGAGAGCTAAACACTTGCATAAGTAAAGTCCTAATAGAACTAAGCAAACCAAAGTGGGTTAACTGTAAACTAAACACTTGATACGAGAGAATTCTAGTTGGGAACTGGGCAAAGGAAAGTCTAAGTTGGTCAAGAGTTGACCGGACACTTGGTGAAGAAGTCCTAGTATATGCCAAGATTGATTATATGTTAGGCAACGAAAAGTCCCAACAAATTATGAAGACTACAAGTTGGGCAAAGGAAGATTAGGGATTAGTCAATCAATTAAGTAATATATTGACACAACAATCAATCGATCACGTGATTGATTGAGAGCTTTTCCTCACGAAACATAAAAATTCTTGAAATTGAATGGGCAATCGATTAAGGGCGAGTTAATCAATTGGATAATCGATTATGAGACATTCTCATGTGAGAATAAGGCTGGGAATCAATTCGGTAATCGATTAAGCCTTCTCCAATTGATTGGCTAATCGACGGGGGCTAAGGATGCGAGAGCACAGAAGGCCATAATCGATTGACTAATCAATTCCGTATAGGCTAATCAATTAGGATGGATTTGTAATTGATTAAGTTTCAAAAAGAGATGTTGAACGGTCAACTGATGGCATAGTAATCGATTAGAGAAAGAGTAATCGATTAAGGGCATCAGAAAAACCCTAAAAAAGGCTTTTAGCAAAGATTTAAAAGCAGAGCTTGACATTTTACTTCACGCCATTCTTGAGTTTTTTTGGAGAAAATTGCTGCTGTATTTCTAAGCATCAAGAGGGCGATCAAAATAATAAGAGAGCAAGCTAAGCAAGATTTTATTATTGTAATTATCATGTTTTATGATTTCATTTGTATTTGCTTTGTTATGTTCTTATTGTATTCGAGCTTATACAAGGCTTCTCTATCTCCGAATTGTTTTTGAGAGGAGTATGTTCATAATAGAGCTATGCATACGATGTAGATCCTTGATTAGTTATCTCAAGGAGGTGGATACTAAGTAAATCAATAGCATTAGTGATTACTTCAAGTTATCCGCTGAAACAAATCATTAAAGAGCGAAATGACTATTCATTCCCTCTAACTCTCGACACGTCCTAACAATTATTTTATGTACAACCATAAGACAAGCATAAATTACATGTACAAGTAAGATAAGTTTTAAGTGTTATTAAATTGTATTATAAATATTAGTATGGATATTATTTAAATTGAATTACATGTACTAGTAAATTATATAGGTGTTATTAAATTTTATCACAAATGCTATCAAAATTAGGGATGATAATGGGTCAAATTCGAATAAATTTTTATATTCCCTACACTTTCATTGGGTATCGGATATTCATCCTTATACCCGTTAAAGAATCGAATATCTTCTATACTAATAAATTTTTTTATTACTATTCAACTATCATCATTCAACAAAAACATATTAGAATTAATATCATATTAAATATATACATATATAATTAAAAAAATATATTAAAAATCTATATAACCTACTTTTAACATCAACAAAAATAGTTAGTGGATTTAGGAAAAGAAAATTTTCTTATATATATATATATATATTATTTAATAGTGTATTCGGATTGAATATCAGATATTGATAGTCACTCTATACACTCCTCAATTTGGATCAGATGCTAGATCCTCCATTTGCATCGAAGAAAATTATCATCCCTAATCAAAATATATTCTATATATTATAAAATTTTAACTTACGTTTAAATCAAAATGACACTAGAATTTATATACAAATTCATTATAAATTAATTCACATATAAAAGGCATGTCTTCTTCTTTGTATGATGATATAACATATAAGAACTAATAAGGGTATATTCTATCACACCCCGAGGAGCCGCATGCCCAACGAAAATTGGGCAATATCTTCCCTATACGATGAACAATATGAATCTTTATACATACATAATATGATCTCCATGGTTTCCACGCATACCTCATCCAACAATATAGTAAATAAAGAGTAAATAAAGAAAAATAAATATCCATCACTACTAACAAAAAGTGTATCATCATGATCACTGCAAAACTAAACTTTAAATACCCTTCGGATAGACCAACAACGCAGATACATAAAATCCATAACATGCACAAGCCCACAAAAACATATATATAAACGAAGGTACATCTAACTGACATGAAAAGAAACTGTGCAGCGGTACAAAACCAAAATGAAAGGAACGAGATTGGCTGCTAGGCTCTCTTGTGGTGTCATCCTGAAAAAGGGGGAAACAAACAAACGATTATGAGCCCAGGGAAACTTCAAGAGTATATAAACAGATAGATATGCATGACTGTAAAAGTATTATACAAAAGCAGTACAAAATTAAGCAGATACAATCATGCAAGTACATATATACCAATGTCAAACTCACCTGCGGGGTATGAAGGTCATAAACCCCCGAACCTGCAAGGTCACCAGACTAAATGCAAACAAAATATCCCTGTATGTGCATGTCATCCAAATGCAACAATCATAGCTCAAACAAATTCAAGAAATACAAACAAATGCAATCTTTGTAGTCGTGCACATAATAATTCCAACATAAAAGAGCTCACAAAGAATTCCAACATCAACATATCAAAGATTAGCTTCCTATCTATTAACCCAAACATCCAATCACACAACTCATATTTCCAAACTAAAGAAAACAATTCCATCTCCCATCCACCAAACCTCCAACCACACGACTCCTTATTTCCAAACTAAAGAAAACAATTTCATCTCCCATCCACTGATCTAAAACAATAACATCAGAAACATAGAAGCATAAATCTCAGCCACAAGACTAAACCCAAAACCAAAGATTCCAGTAACCCCAATCTAAATCCGACAAAACCAATTCAAAGTAGGAAGCCACAAATTCAAGGAGTTCAAAATTGGGAGTTACTCCATTTGGTTGCTACAGAAAACCTATTTCCACAATAGATCTAGCACAGCTAAGTCATCCATGTTGGGACCTTTCCGTTTAGCTAGGGGGTCAATAGCTTTCGATTCAATTTTCTTTCTACAAGTTGTTAGTGCACAAGCGAAATAACAAAAACTAAACCTAACAACTGTGAAAGGCACACCTATTTACGTGGTTGGAGATGAAGCTCCTACTCCACGGCTGTCCGTAAGGTGGACGATCCTGATCCTTCGATGGATGATTCCCCGGAACACTTCCGGCTATCTCTTGTCGCTCCTTGTGGGTGGAGAAACCTCGCCACAACCCTTTGACACGACCTGAACATTTGTAGACTACTAACAGGCTCTAACCAAGCTTGTTTCGCCAAGGAACAATAGTCAAACACGAGCTCTCTTAAATAGAGCTCGATCCTGATTTGACCCTTACCAGTCGACTGCCCCAAGGGCAGTCCACTGGTCTTCGTGAATTCAAAAGTCGTTGCCTTGACGATTCGCATTCTGGTCACTAGTCAACTGCCAAGTCTACTGCATCAGTTGACTGGTCCTTTACCAGTCGACTGATCTCTCTGTGCTCTACCTCAGTCGACTGGTAAAGGACCAGTCGACTGCCACTTAAGGTTTTCTTCCCGAGTACAATTCTCTCAACACTCAAACCCTTGAATGCATGCTAGCCCTGATCGTCCCTGCTCCAGCAACCTCGATCTGTTGCCTTTAAGCCCTCTTCGACTTTGGCTCTCATCCCTCGAATGCATGCAAGCCCATAACCTGTCTCCCACGTCATTCTTCACGTATATCTCGAAGTCGCTTCGCTCGGCTCATCGTCCCTGCTTTGGCCTCGGTCCCTCGGATGCATTCAAGTCCACGACTTATCTCCCATGTCATCCCTCACCGGACCCAAAGACGTCCAACTAAGTCAATGTGTATCCTGCAAACCTGCATACTCACATACACATATTAGATCAACATGAAACCCTAACTTAATCATATTGACACACACATCAAAACCCATGATCTACCCGATCACACTTGGGCCGATTGCACCAACAATCTCCCCTTTTTTGATGTGTGACAATATATTTAAGTTAGGTGCAAAAACAACAATAACAATTGAAAATTAAAGACATAGTAAGCACATAAACATGCATTCTCCCCCTTAACCTATGCCCTCCACATAATTTTTAATTTTTCATAACCACAAGTTAAGTTACACACTAACTTCACAAGTTAAGTTAAAACCTAACTTAAAACCACACGTCCCCCCCCCTTTGACACCATCAAAAAGATTACCCCAAGCAACCTTAACCCTAGTATCAATGAGAACACCTTTCTATTTCTAAAAACCCCAGAAATAAAAAAACAACAGTACCAGTCGACTGCCTAGGTCCCAGTCGACTGGTGCCTGCAAACCACAAACATATAGAAAGATCAGTTGACTGCCCCAAAGGCAGTCGACTGATACACAGAAACATGAATTTCCAGCCGAAATTCAGAACCCCCAAATAAATTCCACAAAATTAAAAAATTTTGAAATTTTACAAGCATATTTCATATAATATATTCTATCCTAGAAAAATATAGTTTCGTGAAAATACCAAATATGCTTGACTTTTGCACAAAAATTCCATTTCTTTGAAAAATAACTCATTTTGTATCAATCTTCCCTCTTAGATTTGAAACCAAATGTTTTCCAAGTCTATCCTATACCATTTAAAATATAAAATGTTCTCAAACTTCCCCCCTTTTTGTCATATAGATCCCCAAGACAAAACACGTGATAAAAGCTCCCCCTTCTTACCATAAACCCTTGATAAAAGACATATATATGAAAATTTTGTTATAACCATAACAAAATAATAACATTTCTTATCAAGTCATGAATTGACAATTCAAATAAGCAATACCAAAACATAAATAAGTACTACAAGGGTCATAGCCCCGAAATCCTCAAATAATACAATAGGAAATAAAGCGTTTGAGAGATAATAAAAACGCCTAAGCTCAATACACTCTCAACACTATCACCACCACATCAAGGTGAGCCTACATGTCATCGCCTGGAGGAGGAGGAGGAGAGGCCTGATACATGAGATTCAGTGCTGCAACATCTCGTACATCTCATCCTGGTGCTGCTGGACCTCTGAAAGTCACCTCTGAGACCCTCCTGGTGTTGCTGAAAAGTCTGAAAATCCTCCCTGAGTCCATAAACCTCTGCCTCCAATCGGGAGAATCGCTCCTCTGTGATCCCAGCAGGAGCAGCAGCAGGAGCAACCTCCTCATCATCGTCAGGGCTGGAAGAATCAGGGCGACGTCGCCAGACCATCACCCCCTGCTACCTCTCAATACCAGCCAAGGAAAGCTATCTAGAACCTATCTGGTCATAGTCCTTCGACAGACGATGTAACTGACCTCTAACGACACTAATACCTCTATATTTAAAGAATTCGGTCAAAATATGACCGAATGACATGTAGATTTTCCTATTGACATCATGTGAAAAATGTATAATAGATACAAATACATGCAAAGCAATGTAAATATCTATCCTCCTCTCTAATGCATACATCATTACCAAGTGAGGTAGCCGAATCTTCGACCTTCCCTTGGTGACAATGGGTAGAATATAATCGAGGACAACTTTATACAATATGTTGCTAACTGGACTCATGCGCTTAGCTTCAAAGATACGCTGCAGATGAGGTCGAGGGTTTTCAAAATAATGACGATAGATTTGATCAATGGTTACATTAGGGAGAGATAAAGGCTCAATGACTTTGGGAAAATATGTAAATGGGATTTCAGAAACTCGACACCCTAGAAATGATACTAATACTGCAGGTGAAAAAGGAATGGTAACTCCCTGCACCATGGACTCATACGTCCCATCATCGGGACTGCTACATGTACGGTTTGCATAAAATTCCTTGCACAGGTCAATATTGACAAAATGCTGATAGGAAACAAGTTTCTCTAATCCAAAATGGGTGATTATCTCAACAATGTGCGGAGTATTCTCCCGAAAATATACTTGGTTGAGATATCTACAGTTCATTAACACAAAGTCAGCATTTGCAAATCTATGTCGGCAGACCTCGGATCAGAACCATGGAGCCTCAGGATTTACGGGATGCTGCTGGGATGGTCCCTCACCCATCCTTCTCTTTTATGCAACCTAGAATGCAATTACCCCATGCATGTCCCATGAATAACCCAATCAAAAGGAAAAACAAGGAAAACCATGCAAAATGGAGAGAGTTAATTCTGAATCATGAATTAACTGGGAAAAGTAAAGTAAATAACCCGTTACCTTTTCCCCAATCGTTGCATGATGAATAAGACTCACGGTTGACTAAAAAACGATGCTTTTCTTGCCCTAGACTCGGATCAAGGGTGAAGGAAAGCTAGGAATGCGATTTCAGGACTTGGGGAAGGTTTAGATCAGTTGGGGAGGTCGAGAGAGAAGAGTAACGGCAAGGCACGACGCTAAAACCCTAGGTTCGGTCGCCCCCTGCGTGAGGTTTTCTTTTAAACACTCGCAGCATCAGTCGACTGTCCCAGGGTCAGTCGACTGATATACTGAACAGAAAGATCAGTCAACTGCTCCAGGGCCAGTCGACTGCTGTATTGAATATCCTGGTTTCTGATGTAAACTGGATCAGCCAACTGCCTTTGCATCAGTCAACTGATACCCTACATTTTCGATATTTCAGACCTAGTTTCAGAAACGCATAACTAATTCTAAAACTTTCCAAAAATTTTAAAATTTCAAAAACGCATAACTGAAGGCGGAAAGGAGCTCCTCCTTCAGCAAGTGCACTCCGTGGAAGTGCCTACCGCCGAGCTTGGATATCGCCGACTGGTAGGCCGCGGAGGTACGGTAGTACTTGGAAAGAGGAGGGGAGGAAGGAAGATCCTCGACCCAGGCCGTGGGCTAACTCGGGGTCGGGGTAGGCTTAACAAAGAAATAACGCACTTTCCATCCTTTGTTAGAGGATGGAAGTTTCATCAAAAAAGAGGTTTTGGCTCAAGCTTGGAAGAAGAAGTCGCCCGACTCTTGTTTTTTAGGGTAGTAGAAATAGTAGAAGGATTCGAGTTGAAGGAGAATTTTGTACAAAGTAAAAATGATAACTGAGCTGCACATTAGGCGGATAGCGTTCGGAGCTAATTGAGGCAAAGGAATACAGAAGTATGTGGAAGCGAAGGCCAGCC
The DNA here is from genome assembly GCA_024364735.1 of Boesenbergia rotunda. NCBI lineage: Eukaryota > Viridiplantae > Streptophyta > Magnoliopsida > Zingiberales > Zingiberaceae > Boesenbergia > Boesenbergia rotunda. Next base: position 241,066 of record JAGFNQ010002510.1, read on the forward strand.
TGTAGGTGATCTCGGAACAGGGTAATGAAGCCCGAACGGGCAGAGTCAGGTCGGTGGCGACCGACACAAGAGCTGTGAGTTTGATTAATCCCCAATTCATTCAATCAACTAGCTAACAGCTGCTCAATCTCAATTAATATATATTGAAGTTTGGATTGAACATTAATTCTTAATGTTGCAGGTAGGAGAGTTAGCTGGCTTAGCAGTAGGTTCTGCAGTCTGCATTACCTCAATTTTTGCAGGGTAAAAATCCTAATTTAGAAAATCTCAATCTGCTCAAAAATAATATTTATATATATCAAATAATATTTAATGAGCAAGGAACGAGACTGCGAACTAAGAAGAGAGATTGAATTGTGAATTAGGCCGATATCCGGAGGCTCTATGAACCCTGCGAGGACTCTGGGACCTGCGTTCGCAAGCAACATTTATAGCTCCGTGTGGGTGTACCTCATCGGCCCTCCGATCGGCACCGTCGCAGGCGCGCTGACCTACAACTTCATACGACTGCGCGGCCCAAACCTGCCGGATCCCTCGCAGAAAGGCAGCCAGAAGTCCCCCTCCATCAAGTCGCGACGCATGCAGAGGCAGGACAGCCCTCTCCCAGTGAACGACGATGACGATGCAGTGGGTGTATGAATTAAGAAGGGGTTAGACCGTTATGCAAGGTTCGTAGAATCGCGATCCTACACAGGATCGATTTGGGGTCAGGATCGGATCGGTCAGGATCGGATCGTAAAATCGTACGATCCTATCAAAAACCCTTAAAATGAAAAAATATACAATTTTTATTAACACTATAATGAAAATAATCACGTTTAACTTCAAGAATATTCTATTTATTACAAGATGATCCAATTTAATTGTCAACCTATTAGATAATAGACATCTAAAGACTCATCATTTTAGAAAAAAGATATAACATAATATTATTAATCAAAAACTAACTAAAAATAATTAAATAGATATTTAAATAATTTTAAAACACTAACACTAACGATGTAAAAGATAAAAAAAATAATAAAAAAGATTAATAATCTTCTGGGCCTCTGAAAAGGCTTTAAACAATATTTTTTGGGATTCAATCTTAAAACTAACTTGTAGATCTTTGAACGAGTTTCAATTTGATATATTATAGGTCACGTGGTTCAATCCGAGTCAAAAGTTATGACCTCTTAAAGTTTTCATCGATCCTGTTCCGATTCTGTTCCGATCCTGTCCGATCCTATACGATTCTGTCCGATTCTGTCCGATCCTACCGATCCTGCTGCGATCCTGCTACAAAAAACGATTCTGTGCGATTCTGGATCGTTTTCTGCCGTAGGATCGTAGGATCGTACGATCCTACGATCCAGGATCGCGATTCTGCAAACTATGCCGTTATGTACCTGCCAGTTAGTTACTTAACTCTCTGTAACATATATTTCAAATAAGTGTTATATTATCGTGCGTCTCTGTGTATATATATGTATATGGTTGAGTTCATCATGATCTTAATTAATTATATCATTAGTAAACTTTTAGAATGATTAGAAACAGTCAAATGGGGAAATAAATAATTCGGAATTTGTGCAGGTTTATCCGGACTTCCAATCAGGATACGTGAGGAGGAGAAGTGTCTTGTTCGATTTGATGGCCACTATATAAACGAACGAGTGTTCCAATCGACCACACCAGAGCCAGCAATAAATCCTGGAGCAGCGATCGACTCCGAATGCTCTTTAATAAATTTATCATTTTATGAACTAAAATATGGCAAATCAAGCAATGAAAGGAGCTTTCCCCTCCGTCGTCCTTATGGTGTTCGCGGTGATCGGCGTGATCGCAGAGGAGCCGTCGGCGCCCACGTCTATACAAGCTCTCTGCGCTCAGACCGACTACGTCGATGTGTGCATGCGCACCATCGGGGCCGTCAACTCCTCTGCCTCCGACCCCAAGGCGTTCATCCAGGCCGCCTTCCAGGCCGCCATCGACCATGTCAACGGCGCCTTCCACCTCACCAACAATGTCAGCGCCGGCGCCACCGACGAGTTCAACAAGAACGCCTTCGCCGACTGCAAGACGCTGCTGCAGGACGCCTCCGAGGAGCTGCGGGCCGCCATGATGGAGTCGCACGACGTCGATGGGTTAGCGCGGCGCACAGACGACATCAAGTCCTGGCTCTCCGCCGTCATCACCTACCAGGAGACCTGCATCGACGGCATCACCCAGCCGGACCTGCAGGACTCGATGCGGAAAGGCATGACTCAGGCGGCGCAGGTCACCAGCAACGCCATCGCCTTCGTCGACGCCCTCAGCTCCTTGTTCAAGGCCTTCAACTTGGACTTATCGGGCACGTTAGGGCGACGGCTTCTGGAAGAAGACGGAAAGTACCCTTCGTGGTTCTCGGCCCACGACAGGAAGTTGGCGGCGGCGCAGTCGAGGGGTCAATTGACGCCCAACGTGGTGGTGGCGCAGGACGGCAGCGGCGACTTCAAGACCATAAACGCTGCGCTCAACGCCATGCCGAAGAAGTACGACGGGAGGTACGTGATCTACGTGAAGGCCGGCGTCTACAAGGAATACGTGATGGTGACCAAGAACATGAACCAAGTCTTCATGTACGGAGATGGGCCAAGAAAGACGATCGTGACAGGGAGCAAGAACTTCGTCGACGGCGTCGGCACGATGAACACGGCCACATTTGGTAGAAATGAATTACTCCTCGATCGATCTCCGTCCTCAATTTGATATATGCTGATCGATCGTAATTGAGTAACGATCAATTTCTCTGCCGCAGCTGTGGTGGGACAGGGCTTTATCGCCAAGTCGATGGGATTCAGCAACACCGCCGGCGCCGTTAAGCACCAAGCGGTGGCGCTCCGCGTGCAGTCCGACATGGCGGCCTTCTTCAACTGCCGAATGGACGGGTACCAGGACACGCTCTACGTGCACGCCCACCGCCAATTCTACCGCAACTGCATCATCTCCGGCACCATCGACTTCATCTTCGGCGACTCCGCCGCCGTCTTCCAGAACTGCCTCATCATCGTGCGCCGCCCCATGGACAACCAGCAGAACACCGTGACGGCGCACGGACGCACGCAAGCCAAGGAAGCCACCGGCCTCGTCATCCAGAACTGCCGCATCGTTCCCGACCAGCAGCTCTTCCCCGACCGGTTCAAGATCCCCAGCTACCTCGGCCGCCCATGGAAGGCCTACTCCTTCACCCTCGTGATGGAGTCCACCATCGGCGACCTGATCCGCCCTGAAGGATGGATGCCATGGGACGGGAATCTATACCTTGACACTATCTACTACGCCGAGTACGACAACCGCGGCCCGGGCGCCGGCACCAGCGGCCGCGTCCACTGGAAAGGATTCCATGTCATCGACAAGCAAACTGCTCAGCGTTACACCGTTGAGCCCTTCATCCAAGGCAGCCAGTGGATCAAGTACACCGGCATTGGTTACTTCCCCGGCCTCAAATACTGAACTCAACTGAGATCGCTCGCCCGATTCCAAGCCACAACAGAAAACAGGAACTGAAACCGGAAACAATTGGTCGGTTGCTGCTTTTTTGTTAATCTGAAAAGGAAGAGGGAGGACGATGGCAAAGAGGCCAGCGTTTTGGAATTAATTTTATGTTTACCGTCATTTTTCTATGATTAATTGACGGAACAATTAATTTTAATTATGTTATCAGTCATTTTTCTTTGATATCTGTATTCTGATTACAATCTCATTTTTCATCACTTGGCATTGATGGTAAAAAGTTTGGCTTTGACTCTTAATTATTTGTTGATCTCAATTGCCTTTCAATTTTCTTTGTCGCGCAATTATCCATGAAACAAACATATTGTAGGATTTCACTGCAATATATTTCTTTTTCTATTTAAATTTTGATTCAAAATAGGCGAACTTTACTTTAAATCCCCGATCAGAAACTTATTTCTCAAATCAGTCCCCATGTCAGGTTAATATCGTTTCCACTCCCTGACAACGTCTGCTTCTTCTTTTTAACTCTCTCTCATATGAATTTACCGAATTGCCCTCTCTTTACTTTCAAACTCTCTCCACTCCGTGTCTTCTTCCCGGCTTGGAGTTGCGTCGAAGGAAATCGACGATCGTCGAAATCACTTCCGGTGAGCGTTGAAGACAAAAACTAGAGAGGCGACAGGCAGAAGAAGACCCGCCTATCACCTTCAACCCAATAATCATCGATTCAAAGTGTCGTTCATCTTCGACCAAGTGAATACCCGGCTTTCACCTTCAACCTAAGAATCGTCGACGAATGTCGGGTTTGAAGAAGTAAAAAGGTGGTAATCGATACAACCAGAGGAATACTAACGCGAAGAAGTGGTCTGCGCGTATTCCAAAGGTAGAAACAGAGATATCTCAAGTAGAAGGTCGGTTATGTTTCTGTGCCCTAAATTTTAACCTCTTGGTTAATCTTGTTTGTAGAATGAAATTAAGATAATTGTTTATGTATGTTTCTGTAAAATTGTGTCAAAATTCGAAGTTTTAGTTCATGGGTGTTGTTGATTTTGTTAGGTTGAATTAAATTAAGTTTTTTGGTGTTCAAATTATAATTTATCTGAATGTATTTGTATTATCTCTTCTTCAATTCAAGTAATGAATGAGATATCTGTGTATTTTGTATTGATTATCAATAAATTGAGTAATGTACCCAATTTAAGCACTTTGATGGCCAGAAGGTTAGGATTTATACTTTAGGGTATAAATGAGTAAATAAATATGTTTGTGTTTTATGTTCTCTAATTGAATGATTGAATGAGTTATGTGGTGATTATGTAATTATTATCAATAAACTAAATAAGATACTGAATTTAAGTGGTATGATACCTAATTTTGTATGGTTTGTACATTATGGTATGACTAATAACTTAATTTATTTTCGGTTAATTTACTTTTTATACAGATATGAGAAAAAAAGCTCTTACAGGAAACACCATGGAGGCTAAGGCTAAATCTATGGTGAAAGATAAGGGGAAGAGAGTAATGCAAGATAAGGGAAAAACCAAGAGCAGTAAACAATCTTGTTTGCGTTGCTCTCCTAGATATTTCAAAGATGTACTGGTGAGGTGATACCAATTATGAGTGATAAGAAAAAAGAGAGGATTAAAAGCACTCCACTTGCTCCATGGCTCGAGATGCCTGAGATGTCTATCAGTAGATCAGAGTTGATTTAGTTTTAAAGAGATTTCAATTATTGTCTTCTCATTCTTTCTTATTTAGTGATAACATTGTAGTTCCATTCACTTCGACTGAGTTTAGCATTGTCCTTAGTTTGGCCCATGTGGGCAACTAGTTGATCTTGATGCTAGCATGAAGTCCAATTTTGTTCTTAGGCTATTTGGAGGGAAAGTTGGAAACGTAAATAGGACCATAATTCATGATAATTTATGGTCATTAGCTGGATCTGAGAAGGAATCTGAAGTGGATGATTTTGTTAGGCTGTTTATTTATCTTCTATTTAACTGTGTTATTTTTCCTGTTAGCAACTATTTCACTCCTCGATTTATTATGTCCTACATTGATAACTTGACGAGGTTCTTGGATTATTCATGAAGAGATGCAGCATATAAATTTTTGTGCCACCAAATTATCTTGCATACCGCTAATGGCAAAGGAAAGGCTGGTTGCAAAATGTATTTAGATGGTTGTACTGTATGTTTGATGGTGAGTTTTTAATATTTCAAGTGCAATTGTGATATGTTTAATATTATTATATTGCTCTCTATATGTATTCAGGCATGGCTGTATGAAAGAATTCCTTCACTTGGATATGCACATACTTTATGTTGTTTCCCCCGGTTGTTTTGCTAGAAACGGAATAAGATATCAATCAAAGATGATGTTGCTGAGAGATTATTTTCTAGAATTGATTTTAGTATGGTAAGTTGCTATGCTTTTAGTATGTTTTTTGTAAATATGATTGTAGAAGTGACATTTTATTTATAATTGTGAAAATGTGTTAGATATAATACCATTTCCAGATGATGCCATACTCTTAAGTGACAAGCAGATAACTTCTTCTCTAAATATAGAAATAATAAAATTATTATGTTAAATAATGATGACAATACATTTTTTGACTAGATTACTTATATTTTTCAGGTGCCACTTTGATTGAGATGTTCTGGAATTTCTAATACTCAGAGGTTACTTGAACCAATTGTTGCAGATAAGAGCATTGAGCTGGAGGCCGAAAAAGTTAGTGAGGATTTGATTTTAGAAGAGACTAAGGTTGTTGAGGTTGAAGTGGGTGGTGAAAATGAACTTGCTGAGTTGCAGAAGTTGAATGTGGAATTGACAACTGCCAACATTGATGATAATGTTGATTTGATGATAAACGATGTTATTTCTTATTTGAATAAAGAGCATGTTTCTGGTAGTGACATTGGTACTGCGAAAGCAAAGAACATCAGCCACTTTCAATCTTCTATTGTGGATACTGTGAGGACTAGAGCTGATCGTGTGCCAAAAAGAAAGGAGTCTATGTTTGTGACTCCTCCTAGTTCAACACCAAAACGTAAGAGAAAGGGAAAAAAACAGGTAGATGAAGTATAAATCCGAGATTCATTACTTTGAAATTTACTATTTTTGCATGTTATTGTATATTGTTACTAACTACGTATAGATTTTAGCTTACATTACTAAGTATGCTTTTATATAGGTTAATTTGATAGTAGATGTTAAGGATAGGGAGATGTTAATTTACTAAGGTTGTTGAGGTTGAAGTGGGTGGTGAAAATGAACTTGCTGGGTTGCAGAAGTTAAATGTGGAATTGACAACTGCCAACATTGATGATAATGTTGATTTAATGATAAAAGATGTTATTTTTATTTAAATAAAGAGCATGTTTCTGGTAGTGACATTGGTACTTCGAAAGCAAAGAACATCAACGACTTTCAATCTTCTATTATGGATACTGTGAGGACTAGAGCTGATCGTGTGCCAAAAGAAAGGAGTCGATGTTTGTGACTCCTCCTAGTTCAACACCAAAACGTAAGAGAAAGGGAAAAAAACAGGTAGATGAAGTATAAATCCGAGATTCATTATTTTGAAATTTACTAGTTTTTGCATGTTATTGTATATTGTTACTAACTACGTATAAATTTTAGCTTACATTACTAAGTATGCTTTTATATAGGTTAATTTGATAGTAGATGTTAAGAATAGGGAGAGTCCTCCCAAGATTACATTGGATGTATATAAAAAGAGAATCGATTTTTGTGGACATCAAGAAACAACTGAAGAAGAGAAAAAGTTGTTGACAAACTTTCTCAGTAGGGAAGAATTGGAGTACGTTTATTTTCAATATGTGAAATTTTGCTAAACACTTCTTATCAATTTTGTAATGTTATTTTTTACTCCCCGCAGTGATGTTATATAGCAAGATGAGTTCCTAAGCTTAACTAGAGCTACATTTTGTTCTTTTTTGTTTGCTGTGCCTGTTGATAGTCAAATCATAAATGTTTATATAACGATTACGAAAAAAACACAGTCCAAGTTATGGATTTGAGATTTACTGTGCGGACACAAATGTACAGGTTTGTAGCAAATCGAGATAATTGATAGTTGATATTTGATTTTTAATTCTTATTAGATTAAGAAAGATGATTATATCTTATTTTGAATGTGTAGAAAGAAGTCTTACAACACTTGCAGAAATATGACAAATATAGGCAGATACACAAAGCAGATTATGGTGCTTTCCTTACAAGGTTGACATCCACAACGAGGAACAAACTACAGGAACTAAATGAAGATCTATTTAGAAAATGTAAATATATCATTTTCTCAATTAATGATAGATGATATTGATATTTATTGGTTTTTAATCCAGCTGAAGAGAAATTCAGATTGTGGAATTCAAACCCTGATTCATTTGCATTTGGGATTGCCAAAGTTTATGTGAGTTTGACAATATTCTACTCCAATATATCTTAACAGATCACAGTATTAAAGCATTTATTTTTTTGCATTTTGCATCTTCATGCATTTGTCATAGGTAGTGAAGAGGTTGTGAAAGAACATTGTCGTCATCAAGGCGCTACCCTGGATTGTGGTGTCTACATTTCCCTGTGGGTGGAGTGCCTCTCTTATAACACTGATGATATCTGGAGTTTTCAAAATCATGTTAACATAGACGCTTATCGGGCCTGGGTTGCTTCAGATATATTATCGGATGAGAATGGATTGTTAAAAAATGTATTTGACTAAGATCTAAAGCAATGTTGGTATTTGACTAAGATGTAAAGCATCTGAAGATAGACACTTATCTGCTTCTTATGCTCAAGCAGATGTATTGGAGTTTCAAATTTGCCTTTTTGTGGATCCAAATTCAGATGTATTACAGATGATTTCTGGTACAGTTATGTTAAGCAATGTATTCTGTTAGTTATGACAGATAGATGTTAAGCAATGTAATCTATTAGTGTTAAGAAAAGTATTCTGTTAGTGTGTAGCAATACTGTTAGTCATGACAGATAGATAGCATTGGTATTTCTTGTCACGCCCCGAGTCCCAGGAGCCGCTGATCCAATAGAAAATCGGACAGCACCTCCCCTGTCCGGCGGACAATTTACACATACATACCACCTATATAACAATCCACGCAATATATATTTGGCCTCAGGCCTCAAAATCAAGATATAACACAAGGTAAATCATACCTGACTGCGGACCGGTCCGACTTACTATGAAACAACCAATACACAAACCCCTTAGGGTACAAAACCACACTCCCAAGACATATACAAATCCCATAACTGAATATGAAAACATAGACACAACTAAGTACAAAATAAACTTTATTGTCGCGATGGGTAGGGACTGGCGGCTGGGCTCTTCCGGCGACTCCAAGTATCTCAACCTGAAATAAAAATATATGGCAACGGGGTGAGTCCATAACTCAGCGAATACCCAGCAGATATGTATAGTATGTTATAATAACAATAGGAGTCTACGCTGATACCGTCTCATATCAACAATAGGGAAAGACAAGTACTGAAGATACTGAGTAGATACATACCTGAATCCATCTAACCTGGAAAGAGGGTAATAAATACCAAATGGAACAACAATAGACATATAAGCAGGATAACAAGTCTCCAGTATATGCAATGTCAAACAAGTGCAAGAATCAAGTGCAACAAACAATGCACGATGCAAAGTATGCACATGGTGCAATGACATGTGTCACCCCTAGTCCCAGTCAGGATATCGTCCACGACGTCCGCGTGGGTAGAGCTGTGACAAACTGTACGCACCCTGCCATCACTGCTCCTGAGTGACCGGGTGGACAGGATGCTGGCGGGGGACCACCCCCCTACCCCAAGCAATGGGGGAGCTCCGCTCTCATCTCCTCGTGGCTCAGTACGAGAAGGGACCCCTGGCTGCTACCACGCCCGCGCTCACCCTCCTCATAGTGGCCGAACGGAGCAATACAGGGCAAATGCACACAGCTACGGTATCCACTAACCCATGAGTGGTCGTGCGTGCATATCATGTACCGGAAGACGATTAGGCTCAACCACAAGGGAGTCGCTGATCGCCGGCATGCAACAGTGCAAGGATGGTGTATAATAGATACACATACCTCCCTCCCCAAGTCCTCAGTATACTAGGTCTCAGTCTGAAATCCTACAACAGGAAATACAGGTAACCTACAAGGTATACTGGCCTGAAACTACAGATCTCTCAAGGTCAAGTGCAAGAGATACATCCCGATATCTAAGCATACATATAGATATGACAATACCTGAGACTGTAAGGAACTAACAGCATAATAACTCAGGGATAAACAACAAGTATCCAGAACAGCATAATAAACCAGGATAGCGTATAATCTTACTGCTATCTATAACAGTCTATGCATAACGACATGACAATATCAAAAGAGATAAGTCAAAGGGTACCCGCCTCAATCGTTAGATGCTCGTATCAGAAAGAACCTCCCGTCGATAATCAACAATGGTAAATCCAATCAATGCCCTGTATAAAGGCATAATGTTTAGCTACAACAATATGTAACTTATAGCTATACGAACTGTCTCCAGTAATTAGGATCGTTCTAATTATCATCGTTTCATCTTATTAACTATAATTAGATGATTAACTCTTAATTAATACCACTCATTCATCAAATCAAATCCACCTCGTTCGTTAACCCTAAGTTAATCAATTACCAAATTAATTAAGCCTATTCACCAATTCATCCCAAAAGTACCAATTTAGAACATCCAAGTTCTTAATACAAATCTGCTATCAAGGATGACATTCCAAAACGAAAAACAAAACAATTTCCTAAAAATACCAACTCCAACTTCTGATCCAAACACAAATCCAAACACCTAAATTCTACTGATCCCAGTGAAATGACAATTTTATCTTATTAATCCAAACTTCCAAAAACTGAGCTATCCTAAAGCTCCATACAAAGAATTAAAAATCTATCCAATAACATAGATCTTTCCACATCATTGTCTCAATAGAAAATTAATCAAAACACCTTACCATGGTTGCGCCGACCAAGCTCCAACAAAATCTGAAACTGCAACCAAAAGCCCAGCTGCAACAATTTTCCAAAAGGTGATCTTCCACGCAGAAACCAACAGATCTAGAAACCTAGTCAAGCTTAAACAAACACACACCAATCCTCTATCAATTAAATTCATGACAGGGAGTAGAACAAGGAATACCTCAAGACCACCAAGGAGAAACACTTATAGATCACGCCAATTCCTACAGCAACCTCATCTATTCTAATCAAACTCGCGGTAAATCAAAACTATAACGAAAAACCAAATCCACCTCCTCAATCTGTACCAATAGCTTAATCCAAACAGAACTATACATGATAAACACTCCAATCCAGAATTCGAATAATAGAACCAAGATCAAACTCCAAAAACATCAGGAAATCAAGATCCATTCACAACCTATCAACCAAAGCAACAACCTTACCCAAATGGTGTCGGCGACATCTGCTCTGCCAAGATCCGACGTCGGCGTTGCTCCTCCACCCATGGCCGATCAGAGAACTGGTGGCGACGATTCGTGTGGCGAAGAGGCGCATCGCCACCACGATCGGGAGGTTGGTGGTTGCGAGATGAGGGATTAAAACCCGACAGCGGGGAATCAGGTGGATCGGCTGCACCGGGCAGAGACCAGGAGAAGGAGCCGATCGGCAGTGATGTCCGGGACTAGGGCATGCAGAGGGAGGAAACGCGAAGGGGAGGAAGGAGAAGCAGCAGGTCGACGCAGCTTCGGCGGCGGCTAGGGCACGAGGGGGAGGGATCTGCGGCTAGGGGTTTCGGGCGAAGGCTTTAAAACCAAAAAGGGAAGGTCTTTTTGCAGAAAAGCCCTTCATTCCTTTCTATTTCACACCAAACCCCTTTGGGTAGGGATTTTAACCATGGAACCCTCTTATTTATCTTAATCCACCTCAATTTAAGCTTTAAAGTGAGATTATTAACACTCGTAATTAAAGAGTTTACCTGTAAACCCTTTACCCTAGTCCGACCACACTAAGTCGTCCAAATAAGTTTTTCTAAAAATTTATTTTACTGGGTTTTTAATTAGCCGTATTTTACATTTCTGGTACAGGTTTGTAGCAATACTGGTTTGTAGCAATACTGGTTTTTACAATAGATGTTAAGCAATATATTCTGTTAGTGTGTCAACTGCCACTAATCAAATTTGACAATTTAGTGTTGGTTTTTACTCTGTTGCAATGTAAATTCAAGTATGTATCTAAGCAAATTGAGTATACATGTCAACAAATTGAGTATTAAGGTACGACCCTCATCTTTAGTTGTCAACTGCTCAAAAAATCAAGTACAATTGATTCAGAATCAAGTATATATTCTAGAGAATGAGGTACTATTCTCAAACATTCAGGTACATATTTCATTGTTCGTTGATAATATGATATGGATTAAGGTTAATGACACTAGTGCTCTAATATGTGTTTTGCATAATTGATTAGGGCACATCATCCAGATTATTAGGTATGAAAATACACAATTGAGCTTTATGGTTATCATGACTATAGATAACCTAGTATGAGAGTCTATAGTTTAAAAGTAGAAGAGAAAAATGCATCTATCTGTATTTGACATTACCTTATGTGGTGTACACCTACAATCAAATCCGTGAAGAGGTTGGTGTAGGTGAGATTTTTTTTCGACAAATTTTCTTGTTTCAATGATAATATTATATGGATTAAGGTTAATTGCTTGATATAAATGATTAGGGTATATCATCCAGATTATTAGGTACGAAATATCCAAATTTGAGTATGTGTCTGAGCAAATTGAGTATACCTAGCCACAAATTGAGTATTAAGGTACGAGCCTCCCTCTTTAGCTCTCAATGGCTCAAAAGTTCATGTACAATTGACTCAGAATCAGGTATACATTCAAGAAAATTAGGTACTATTCTCAAACATTCACGTACATATTTCATTGTTCGTTGATAATATGATATGAATTAAGGTTAATGACACTACTGCTCTAATAAGTGTTTTGCATAATTGATTAGGGTACATGATAAGTACCATTTTTGTGATTATTTTAGATGTTAAAATCCATGTTTGACCTATGTTTTTATTGTTTAATTGTGATTTTACCCTAGGTTTTAGGATTTCCTCTTATTTTGGACTTAATTGCAAAATTGCATATTTTTTGGATTATTTGGCCACTAATTTTCTGATATATTTTTGTAGGCATGAAAGGATCCTGGACCTAGGGCATACTGGGTCAAACTTGAGTCGGATGTAAACCGGATCGAATTATCAAGCTTACAATTAATCCGGGCCGTCCGATTCAAGAGCGGCTAGATCTGAGCCATCCGGGACGATCTGAAGCAATCCGAGCTAGGGTTAGGGTTGATCAAGATCTGAAGGTTTCACTCCAATCAGAGCTCAATCAACCGTTGGATCAAGCAAGGAGGGCTCTAGAGCGTCCATTCACAGATAGAGTTGATCTGGACCATCCGTTGCATATCTGGAGGATCCGAGCTACCACAAGGCAGATCCTGACCCCAGATCATCATCATAAAAGTTTGGCTCCAATCAGATGAAGATCAGCCGTTGGATTTCATCCGATCGATCTGGGCCGTCCATTGATAGCTATTTAATCAAACACCCGCAGCAGCTTCTCCTGGTCGCGTTTCCTCGCCGCTATAGTAGTCTTTTCCGTTCTTTGCATTTTCTTCAGCTTTTTCTTCAATTCAAGGGGCGCGACCCCTCGATTCTTCATCAAGATCAAGGTTTGGATCATTGGAGATAGCTAGGGTGGAGAATTTAGCTCAGATTTCATCCGGACAGAGTTTGTTTGAGGGTTTCGGCACTCTTTGTGGTCCGGGAGCTTTAATCTCAGCTACAACCCACTTCCGACCACCTGAGCCACTTGTAGGGGTTCTCAAGTGAGCTCAGTTCTCATCCAAATCACCATCGCAGCTCAACAACTGAGATCGAAGCTTTCGGATTGGAAATTTCCTAGTTGATGCAGTTTGAGCAGATTCGACCAACTGAGCTGTTCTCCAATCGATTTGCTGTGCTTAGGGGTTCGAGGCCAGCCTTTGCGTGACGAACAAAGAAATCTTGAGCTAGGGAAGCATTGAGGAGTAGATTTCTATTGCAATTTCATTGTATTAGCTGTAACTTTATTTCTGCAGTTTTTCCATTACTGAATTTTCGTATCAGTTGCTTTAGTTTACTTTCCTGAATTGTTTCTACTGTAATTAGGGTTTAATCCAGTCAGTTAAGTAATTAGGAAGCTTGTTTAGTGGATAATCGTTTCTAATTTCAATTTGTTCTATGTTTTCTACTTGCGTATCAGTTGTGCAGCCCGTATCATCCCTGTTTCTGCAGATTTCTGTTAGTTTCTGCATTCCTCAACTTGTTTCCCATTCAGTTTATGTTTAGTTTAATTCCTGCCATTGAAGATCACAATTAGTGTGTTAGTGTATTAGATTCGCGTTTATTGGCTAGTCGGTTTTATTTCTGAATTTAAGATCAGCTGGTGCATATCACACCTAAATTCTGCAGTTTTTTTATTTTGGAAAGTATGGGTCGACAGGGTCATGATTTATGTGATAGTAAACATTAGTTCCTTGAGATCCTTTCTAAAACGTTTCATTTTGCACTTTAGGTCTGAGTTTGATTGCTGTTTCTGCATTCGATTTGTTCAGAACTGATCTGAAATTGCTTGATTATGAATGTCTGCATTCAGATTCTGTTTTCTGCAAATTTTCTTCAGCGTTTCTGAATCTGTTTTTCAGTTAGCTGTGTCTGAACTTGTTAGCTTCACCTCTGCAATTATAAGCTCATCCATTCTGAATATTAGATTCAAGAACTTGTCTTTAGTTGTGTTGAGTGATTTAGCACCAAAACTGCTGCTGTATTTCCATTCTGTGCAGAGTTCTTGCCTTCCTGCGTGCCATGTTTGTTTCTGATTTTTCAGTCTCTTGCGAATTCAGTTGATGTCCAATTTGGCTGCCTGAAATTTAAGTTAACATTTAGTTAGCAAATGGAGTTGATTTGAGTTTGTTTAGCTTTTAATTCAACTCCTGCAGTTAAGCTTCGGCTAGCTGCTGATAAGTCTCCATTTAACTCAGCAGTTCAGCTCTAGCTTGCACTGTATCAGTTCTATGTTTCTGAAATTCGAATCAAGGGAACTTAGCTTTTCCGAATCTCATTTGAACCTTGGATTTTGCATTCGAATTTGGCTTGTTCTGCATATGAAATTCTGCACATTCTATTTCTGAATTTCTCTCTTCAGAATTGTGTATCACTTCAATGGAAGTTTAACGTTCCAAGCTGAGCTAATTGATTTCGCAATTAGAATTGCTAGTGAATAGCTTCTGAAATCTTCAGTTCCTCTTGACACATTAGACTTTACCTCTTGCATGTTTATATCAAGTAGGAAATGCTAGCATGAATTGCTTTTGAGCTTGTTTGCTGATGAAACTTCTCTGCACTGCTTTTGTTCATATTTGTAGCAATTTGCCTTGCATTACTGATCAGGGTTATTTTCTAAATTCGGTTGAGTGCCTTAGGTGATTAAATTCTTCATTGGGTGAATTGTTTATTGCCATCATTTTGTTGGGCTTATTAGCTAAGTTGCTTTATTTTCATCGTATTTCCATTCCTATTTGAAACCAAATCCAATTCACATTCGAAACCCGAAAACACAAACGACACATAAATGCAAGCACGAATCAAACACAACAACTAGTCCCCGAGAAAAATACGACCTGTGGCCCCTATATTACATTCTCATACTTTTGATTGTAAAAGGGTTTCCAGCATTCATTCATTCATATTTAAATTTGATGGACCCAATTTCGTGACAATATTTAACATAGTATATTTTGGGCTTGTCAGTACATCATCCAGATTATTAGGTATGAAAATACACAATAGATCTTTATGGTTATCATGGCTATAGACAACCTAGTATGAGAGTCTATACCTTAGAAGTAGAAGAGAAAAATGCATCTATCTATATTTGACATTACCTTTTGTGGTATACACCTACAATCAAATCCGAGAAGAGGTTGGTGTAGGTGAGTTTTTTTTCAATAAATTTTCTTGTTTCAATGATAATATGATATGTATTAAGGTTAATTACATGACATAAATGATTAGGGCACATCATCCAGATTATTAGGTACGAAATATCCAAATTTGAGCATGTGTCTGAGCAAATTGAGTATACTTTGCCAGAATTTGAGTATTCAGGTACGAGACTCCCTCTTTAGCTCTCAGTGGCTCAAAAATTCAAGTACAATTGACTCAGAATCAGGTATATATTCAAGAGAATTAGGTACGAGATATCCAAATTTTAGTATGTTTCTGAGCAAATTGAGTATACTTGGCTAGAATTTGAGTATTCGGGTACGAGACTCCCTCTTTAGCTCTCAATGACTCAAAAATTCAAGTACAATTGACTCAGAATCAGGTATATATTCAAGAGAATTAGGTACGAAATATCCAAATTTGAGTATGTGTTTAAGCAAATTGAGTATACTTGGCCAGAATTTGAGTATTCAGGTACGAAACTCCTCTTTAGCTCTCAATGGCTCAAAAATTCAAGTACAATTGTTCATAATCAGGTATATATTCAAGAGAATTAGGTACGAAATATCCAAATACAAGTATGTGTCTGAGCAAATTGAGTATACTTGGCCAGAATTTGAGTATTCGGGTACGAGACTCCCTCCTTAGCTCTCAATGGCTCAAAAATTCAAATACATTTGACTCAGAATCAGGTATATATTCAAGAGAATCAGGTATATATTCAAGGGAAATTGGCTTTAAATCCCTGATGGCAGGTCAAACTTTGCCCTCAGTCCCCAGGTCAGAGAAAATGTGTTTGACCTCCCTGCCAAAACTTGATGCCTCACTGCAACTCCCTTGAAAATGTGATTTTACTTAATTGCTCGTGATTTTAATTAAAAGTCATATGTAGCTCAAATTTTTCGCCCGAACCACCAACTACAATGCCTTCCTGCCCTAACTCAACATCCACTTCCTTCTCTAAATTTAGACGAACAAAGCCGACGTTGATGCATTGAAAGCCAAAATCGAAGAGGCGATCACACCTTTGCAGCTCATTTTTCCGCCCGAAGCCCCAACTGGGAACGCCATGCCTTCTTGCCGTAACTCAAAGAGGCGATCACACCATTGCAGCTCATTTTTCGCCCGAAGCCCCAACTGGCAACGTCATGCCTTCTTGCCCTAACTCAAAGAGGCAATCACACCTTTATCAGTGAGTCTAAGTTTGATCTTTTTCGATTGAATGATTCCATGAGATTTGCATTTAGTTTTTTTGATTATGTGTATTCCATGAGATTTGTGTTTAGTTGTTTTGATTGTAGGATTTTGTGTTTGTTTTTGGTTGATTGTCGATTTGATGACCAATATTTGGTTGATGGAGAAAAAAATTTGTGTTACATTGATCTTCAATTTATATTTGAATAAAATGTTATATTTTTGTGGATTAGGTTGAAAATGGAATTTGGAACTGGGCCTTGCAACCTTGCATTTTTGGGTAGTTGTAATTGCAAGAATGAGTTGTTTGTGATTTCAATTTTCAGTGGTTGTAGTTTGCTGGATATATTTGTAAGTCTTGGCAAAAAATGTGCGGAGATTACTCCTGAATCTATGATTCTGCAATATATAGCACCATAGCATAAGATGTATGTGACTTTGAATGACGATGATGATGTCCTGAATATGATACATCTTTATATGTGTTTGAAGCTCAGTATGATCGATTTGAGAGTAGAGAGTAGAAATGCATATATTAGCAACCTAAATTTTGAGAGGTAAAATATATTATATCCCTGTTCATATTTTTGTTTTGATAATATGTTATGTTACTTCTAGCATAAGTGCATATGATATGGTTTATTTAACACTACTAATCTTATTTAAATTCAATATCTTTCATTATGTATGTATGGTATGTACTTATTTTTTACTTATTTGTATTTAGTTCATCTTAATAATTTTGTATCAAACTGGTAAGGGTTGAGGAGAGACAGACACAATCTAGGAGTGATGAGGAAATTGAACAGACCTGGTTGCCGAATACTATAGATGCTTAGATTAATTGCATTCATGGTGAAGGGCAAACATTCACGGATGCTGCTGATTTTAGAAGATATGTTAAAAACTATGTTGTTGCTATAAGACGCTCATTTTTATATAGAAAAAATGAAAGCGAGAAGGTTATTGCTATTTGTAGCGAAAGGAGTTGTAGATGGAGAATTTATGCTTCAAAATATAAAGCAGATAGTATATTTGGGATCCGAAAATGTAACCTGCAACATACATGTGGTGAGAATAATCTACGTACTAGAGGGCATCCTAAAGCTGATGCAACTTAGATCGCTAATGTGGTGAAAGATAAATTGAGAGAAGAGCCCTCTTATCGCCCTTGTATAATTCAAAAAGACTTGCAAAGAGATTATGGGGTAGAGTTAGACTATCGTAAAGTATGGAAAGACAAGGAATTAGCGATGCATGATATTCATGGTATTGAGACGAGATGCTATGATAGGTTAAGATGGTATTGTCATGCTATTCGAGAAACAAATCCTGGCAGTATTACTGAGTGTGAGGTTGATCCCGTGACTAATAAATTTAAATGACTATTCATTTGTTTTCATGCATGTGCAGTAGGTTTTGTTACTGGTTGTAGGCCATTGATTTTTTTGGATGGGACTCATATAAAGAATAAGTATAAAGGTAGTATCCGAGTTGCTGTGTCGAAGGATGCCAACGATGATCTTTTCACAATTGCTTATTCGGTAGTGAAGTCAGAGAATGATGATAATTGGAAATGGTTTTGTTATCTTTTGAGAAGTGTCCTACTTTCATATCAAAGTATTCCATTTAATAAGTTTACATTTTTCTCCGATAGGCACCCTGGGATTATGAAGACAGATGAGCAACTATTTGTGGGTAGTCACCATGCGTATTGTTTGAGGCATTTAGTGGATAATTTTGTGAACCAAGTAATTAAAACCCTACTTTTGTTTTGAATTTGAATTTTATTTTAATACATGTTTTGAATAAAAAAAGATTTTTTTTGTCATTATTGGTATTGCGAAGTTATCCAAAACATAACAAGAAACATTGGTCTTCAGTATTCAAGAAAGCTGCATATGCTCCATCTTTGCAGGAGCATGAACAACATATAAAAAATATCATAGACTCCATGCTACTTACCATAGAATTTATTGTACATTCCCAGCCACAAAGTTGGGCAAATGCTTTATTTCTTGGTGATAGATTGGATGTTATGAATAATAACATGGCCGAGTGTTGGAATAATTGGGTTAAACCAGCTCGTTATCTTCCTATTGTGGCTATGGTGGATCACATACGCATACAAATCATGAACATAATGCATCGACGACGTGAATCAACAATGACGATGGTTAAGGAATTAAGTCCCAAAATGGAGAAGGCTATTGCTAGTGTTTATCTTGAATCCCGAAATTTGAGAGTGCATCGGTCATGTAATTGAAGGTTTGAGTTAGTTGATGGGGAAAAATCCTTTGCTGTTGATTTAATTGATAAGAGTTGTTCGTGCAGAGCATGGCAAATCAATAAGCTTCCATGTAAGCATGCTTGTGCTGCTATTGAGTCGAAGTCGTTGTTGTTGTATGAATTCTGTGATCAGTATTTCAAGATTGGAATGTATCGCCAAGCATACAAAGGAATTATTAATCTAATCCCAACTTTTGACATTAATGAGTCAAATCTTGATGAAGGAAATGTAATCAATGCTCCAGATGTTCGCAGTCAGCCAGGTCGTAGGAGGACTAAGAGAATACCATCACAAGTTGAAACACGTGTGTCAAAGTGCAGTCGTTGTCATAAGAAAGGGCACAACAGGCGCAGCTGCAAAGAAGCTATAAACTAGCTGTTATTCTTAAAATTATGTATGCTTGATTTGTTTGTAAACACTTAGTTTATTTTTGCAATCATTTGTATGGGTAGTCTGATACTTTTTGATATACACTTCTGCAGGAAAAAGAGATTGTTAGAAGGGGAATCAAGCAGGGTCTTACGTTCGAGAAAGCAGACATGTTTGAGTGGCAGCATTGGTGATTTACGTATTGGTTCTGGTTGAATGACAACACCTTTGATGGTTCTATTGTTGAAAAAATTATGCAATATGTTTATGAACTTTGTATCATGTGTCAGTTATTATTGTGCACTATGGTTGTGTGGTGGAAACTAATGATTGTATTTATGGTTTATGTGACTTTGTATCATGTGTCAGCTATTAGTATGCTTATGAACTTTGTTAGGTACTTTGCAATATGTTCAATTTAGTTTGGTTGAATTTGTGAGTTTCATGGACTAATTCTGCCAGAAACATGAGTACAAATTTGTGATTGTTTTGTTTTGTACAAGAATTGGTTTGTCTGAAGTTGATGTGTAGTTGTTATAGTATATACTACAGTTGTGGAGTGGAAACTTATGTTTATAGTTTATGTGACTTTGTACCATTTGTCAGTTATTATTATGTTTATGAACATTGTTAGGTAACTTTGCAATATGTTCAATTTACTTTAGTTGAATTTGTGAGTTTCATAGACAAATTCGGCCAGAAACTTGAGTATAAATTTTGATAAATAAGATATATGCTGTGTTTGATGTTTCTGTTTTGTACAAGAATTGGTTTGTCTGAAGTTGATGTTGTGGAGTGGAAACTTATGGTTGTGTTTATAGTTTGTGACTTTGTATTATGTGTTAGTGCCAAAATATCTCCATTAACAAGTGGCCAAATGTCCCTAAACAAAGTCACCCATACTAATTAATGCATAACTTGCGTCCCAATGTACCTGTAAGTTCAAATACCTCATTCGTGAAAATATATACTTGAAACTGAGTCAATTGGATATGTACCCTAATCAGGATAATTTGCGTCCCAATTGAGTATACTTGATTCTGAGCCAAGTATACTCAATTTTTCTCAGACACATACTTGAATTTGGATATTTCGTACCTAATTCTCATGAATATATATCTGATTCTGAGTCAGTTGTACTTGAATTTTTGAGTCATTGAGAGCTAAAGAAGGAGTCTCGTACCTGAATACTCAAATTCTGGCCAAGTATACTCAATTTTTCTCAGACACATACTTGAATTTGGATATTTCGTACATAATTCTCTTGAATATATACCTGATTCTGAGTCAATTGTACTTGAATTTTTGAGCCATTGAGAACTAAAGAGGGAGTCTCATACCTGAATACTCAAATTCTGGCCAAGTTACTCAAATTTTCTCAGACACATACTTAAATTTGGATATTTCATACCTAATTCACTTGAATATATACCTGCTCTGAGTCAATTGTACTTGATTTTTTAAGCCATTGAGAGCTAAAGAGAGAGTCTCGTACCTGAATACTCAAATTCTGGCCAAGTATACTCAATTTGCTCAGACACATATTTGAATTTGGATATTTCGTACCTAATTCTCATGAATATATATCTGATTCTGAGTCAATTGTACTTGAATTTTTGAGCCATTGAGAGCTAAAGAGGGAGTCTCGTACCCGAATACTCAAATTCTGGCCAAGTATACTCAATTTGCTCAAACACATACTCAAATTTGTATATTTCATACCTAATTCTCTTGAATATATACATGATTCTGAGTCAATTGTACTTGAATTTTTGAGCCATTGAGAGCTAAAGAGGGAGTCTCGTACCCGAATACTCAAATTCTAGCCAAGTATACTCAATTTGTTCAGAAAAATAACACAGTTAAATAGAAGACAAATAAACAGCCTAACAAAATCATCCACTTCAGATTCCTTCTCAGATCCAGCTAATGACCACAAATTATCATGAATTATGGTCCTATTTACGTTTCCAACTTTCCCTCCAAATAGCCTAAGAACAAAATTGGACTTCATGCTAGCATCAAGATCAACTAGTTGCCAACATGGGCCAAACTAAGGACAATGCTAAACTCAGTCGAAGTGAATGGAACTACAATGTTATCACTAAACAAGAAAGAATGAGAAGACAATAATTGAAATCTCTTTAAAACTAAATCAACTCTGGTCTACTGATAGACATCTCAGGCATCTCGAGCCATGGAGCAAGTGGAGTGCTTTTAATCCTCTCTTTTTGCTTATCACTCATAATTGGTATCACCTCACCCAGTACATCTTTGAAATATCTAGGAGAGCAACGTGAACAAGATTGTTTACTGCTCTTGGTCTTTCCCTTATCTTGCATTACTCTCTTCCCCTTATCTTTCACCATAGATTTAGCCTTAGCCTCCATGGTGTTTCCTGTAAGAGCTTTTTTTCTCATATCTGTATAAAAAGTAAATTAACCGAAAATAAATTAAGTTATTAGTCATACCATAATGTACAAACTATACAAAATTGGGTATCATACCACTTAAATTCAGTATCTTATTTAGTTTATTGATAATAATTACATAATCACCACATAACTCATTCAATCATTCAATTAGAGAATATAAAACACAAACATATTTATTTACTCATTCATACCCTAAAGTACAAATCCTAACCTTCTAGCCATCAAAGTGCTTAAATTGGGTACATTACTCAATTTATTGATAATCACTATAAAATACACAGATATCTCATTCATTACTTGAATTGAAGAAGAGATAATACAAATACATTCAGATAAATTATAATTTGAACACCAAAAAACTTAATTTAATTCAACCTAACAAAATCAACAACACTCATGAACTAAAACTTCGAATTTTGACACAATTTTACAGAAACATACATAAACAATTATCTTAATTTCATTCTACAAACAAGATTAACCAAGAGGTTAAAATTTAGGGCACAGAAACATAATCGACCTTCTACTTGAGATATCTCTGTTTCTACCTTTGGAATACGCGCAGACCACTTCTTCGCGTTAGTATTCCTCTGGTTGTATCGATTACCGCCTTTTTACTTCTTCAAACCCGACATTCGTCGACGATTCTTAGGTTGAAGGTGAAAGCCGGGTATTCACTTGGTCGAAGATGAACGACACTTTGAATCGATGATTATTGGGTTGAAGGTGATAGGCGGGTCTTCCTCTGCCTGTCGCCTCTCTGGTTTTTGTCTTCAACGCTCACCGGAAGTGATTTCGACGATCGTCGATTTCCTTCGACGCAACTCCAAGCCGGGAAGAAGACACGGAGTGGAGAGAGTTTGAAAGTAAAGAGAGGGCAATTCGGTAAATTCATATGAGAGAGAGTTAAAAAGAAGAAGCAGACGTTGTCAGGGAGTGGAAACGATATTAACCTGACATGGGGACTGATTTGAGAAATAAGTTTCTGATCGGGGATTTAAAGTAAAGTTCGCCTATTTTGAATCAAAATTTAAATAGAAAAAGAAATATATTGCAGTGAAATCCTACAATATGTTTGTTTCGTGGATAATTGCGAGACAAAGAAAATTGAAAGGCAATTGTGATCAACAAATAATTAAGAGTCAAAGCCAAACTTTTTACCATCAATGCCAAGTGAAGAAAAATGAGATTGTAATCAGAATACAGATATCAAAGAAAAATGACTGATAACATAATTAAAATTAATTGTTCCGTCAATTAATCATAGAAAAATGACGGTAAACATAAAATTAATTCCAAAACGCTGGCCTCTTTGCCATCGTCCTCCCTCTTCCTTTTCAGATTAACAAAAAAGCAGCAACCGACCAATTGTTTCCGGTTTCAGTTCCTGTTCTCTGTTGTGGCTTGGAATCGGGCGAGCGATCTCAGTTGAGTTCAGTATTTGAGGCCGGGGAAGTAACCAATGCCGGTGTACTTGATCCACTGGCTGCCTTGGATGAAGGGCTCAACGGTGTAACGCTGAGCAGTTTGCTTGTCGATGACATGGAATCCTTTCCAGTGGACGCGGCCGCTGGTGCCGGCGCCCGGGCCGCGGTTGTCGTACTCGGCGTAGTAGATAGTGTCAAGGTATAGATTCCCGTCCCATGGCATCCATCCTTCAGGGCGGATCAGGTCGCCGATGGTGGACTCCATCACGAGGGTGAAGGAGTAGGCCTTCCATGGGCGGCCGAGGTAGCTGGGGATCTTGAACCGGTCGGGGAAGAGCTGCTGGTCGGGAACGATGCGGCAGTTCTGGATGACGAGGCCGGTGGCTTCCTTGGCTTGCGTGCGCCCGTGCGCCGTCACGGTGTTCTGCTGGTTGTCCATGGGGCGGCGCACGATGATAAGGCAGTTCTGGAAGACGGCGGCGGAGTCGCCGAAGATGAAGTCGATGGTGCCGGAGATGATGCAGTTGCGGTAGAATTGGCGGTGGGCGTGCACGTAGAGCGTGTCCTGGTACCCGTCCATTCGGCAGTTGAAGAAGGCCGCCATGTCGGACTGCACGCGGAGCGCCACCGCTTGGTGCTTAATGGCGCCGGCGGTGTTGCTGAATCCCATCGACTTGGCGATAAAGCCCTGTCCCACCACAGCTGCGGCAGAGAAATTGATCGTTACTCAATTACGATCGATCAGCATCAAATTGAGGACGGAGATCGATCGAGGAGTAATTAATTTGTACCAAATGTGGCCGTGTTCATCGTGCCGACGCCGTCGACGAAGTTCTTGCTCCCTGTCACGATCGTGTTTCTTGGCCCATCTCCGTACATGAAGACTTGGTTCATGTTCTTGGTCACCATCACGTATTCCTTGTAGACGCCGGCCTTCACGTAGATCACGTACCTCCCGTCGTACTTCTTCGGCATGGCGTTGAGCGCAGCGTTTATGGTCTTGAAGTCGCCGCTGCCGTCCTGCGCCACCACCACGTTGGGCGTCACTTGCCCCCTCGACTGCGCCGCCGCCAACTTCCTGTCGTGGGCCGAGAACCACGAAGGGTACTTTCCGTCTTCTTCCAGAAGCCGTCGCCCTAACGCGCCCGATAAGTCCAAGTTGAAGGCCTTGAACAAGGAGCTGAGGGCGTCGACGAAGGCGATGGCGTTGCTGGTGACCTGCGCCGCCGTAGTCATGCCTTTCCGCATCGAGTCCTGCAGGTCCGGCTGGGTGATGCCGTCGATGCAGGTCTCCTGGTAGGTGATGACGGCGGAGAGCCAGGACTTGATGTCGTCTGTGCGCCGCGCTAACCCATCGACGTCGTGCGACTCCATCATGGCGGCCCGCAGCTCCTCGGAGGCGTCCTCCAGCAGCGTCTTGCAGTCGACGAAGGCGTTCTTGTTGAACTCGTCGGTGGCGCCGGCGCTGACATTGTTGGTGAGGTGGAAGGCGCCGTTGACATGGTCGATGGCGGCCTGGAAGGCGGCCTGGATGAACGCCTTGGGGTCGGAGGCAGAGGAGTTGACAGCCCCGACGGTGCGCATGCACACTTCGGCATAGTCGGTCTGAGCGCAGAGAGCTTGTAAAGACGTGGGCGCCGACGGCTCCTCCGCGATCACGCCGATCACCGCGAACACCAACAGGACGGCGGCGAAAGCTCCTTTCATTGCTTGATTTGCCATATTTTAATTCATAAAATGATAAATTTATTAAAGAGGATTTATTGCTGGCTCTGGTGTGGTCGATTGGAACACTCGTTCGTTTATATAGTGGCCATCGAATCGAACAAGACACTTCTCCTCCTCACGTATCCTGATTGGAAGTCCGGATAAACCTGCTCAAATTCCGAATTATTTATTTCCCCATTTGACCGTTTAATTTTTGATCATTCTAAAAATTTACTAATGATATAATTAATTAAGATCACCATGAACTCAACCATATACATATATATACACAGAGACATGCACGATAATATAACACTTATTTGAAATATATGTTACAGAGAGTTAAGTAACTAACTGGCAGGTACTTAACGGTCTAACACCTTCTTAATTCATACACCCACTGCATCGTCCTCGTCGTTCACAGGGAGAGGGCTGTCCTGCCTCTGCATGCGGCCCGACTTGATGGAGGGGGACTTCTGGCTGCCTTTCTGCGAGGGATCCGGCAGGTTTGGGCCGCGCAGTCGTATGAAGTTGTAGGTCAGCGCGCCTGCGACGGTGCCGATCGGAGGGCCGATGAGGTACACCCACACGGAGCTATAAATGTTGCTTGCGAACGCAGGTCCCAGAGTCCTCGCAGGGTTCATAGAGCCTCCGGATATCGGCCTAAATTCACAATTCAATCTCTCTTCTTAGTTCGCAGTCTCGTTGCTATCTCATTAAATATTATTTGATATATATACATATATTATTTTTGAGCAGATTGAGATTTTCTTAATTAGGATTTTTACCCTGCAAACTGCAGAACCTACTGCTAAGCCAGCCAACTCTCCTACCTGCAACATTAAGAATTAATTGTTAATCCAAATCTCATGATGTTCGTCATGTCGCTACATAATTCCTTCTCAGAGACAATTTGGAGATAGAGAAGTCTTGTATAAGCTCGAATACAATAAGAACATAACAAAGCAAATACAAATGAAATCATAAAACATGATAATTACAATAATAAAATCTTGCTTAACTTGCTCTCTTATTGTTTAATTTGATCGCCCTCTTGATGCTTAGAAATACAACAACAATTTTCTCCAAAAAACCTCAAGAATTGGCGTGAAGTAAAATGTCAAGCTCTACCTTTTGAATCTTTGCCAAAAGCCTATTTTAGGGTTTTTCCGATGCCCTTAATCGATTACTCTTTCTCTTAATCGATTACTATGCCATCAGGTGACCGTTCAACATCAATTACAAATCCATCCTAATTGATTAACCTATACAGAATTGATTAGCCAATCGATTATGTGTCGTTCTGTGCTCTCGCAACCTTAGCCCCCGTCGATTAGCCAATCAATTGGAGAAGGCTTAATCGATTACCGAATTGATTCCCAGCCATATTCTCATGCGAGAATGTCTGTTAATCGATTATCCAATCGATTAACTCGCCCTTAATCGATTGCCTAATCAATTCAAAGAATTTTTATGTTTCGTGAGGAAAAGCTCTCAATCGATCACCTAATCGATTGACTGTTGTGTCAATCGATTACTTAATCGATTGACTAAGCCCTAATCTTCCTTTGCCCAACTTGTAGTCTTCCATGATTTGTTGGGACTTTTCGTTGCCTAACATATAATCAATCTTGACATGTCAGGACTTCTTCACCAAGTGTATGATCAACTTTTGACCAACTTAGACTTCCACTTGCCCAGTTCCCAACTAGGAATTCTCTCGTATCAAGTGTTTAGCTTCTTGCTAACCCACCTTGGTTTGTCTAGTTCTACTAGGACTTTACTTGTGCCAAATGTTTAATTCTCAGCTAACTCATCTTGATTTTAACCTAGGTCCCAACTAAGTTTGCCTAGTCCCATTAAACCTTTACTTGTGTCAAGTGTTTAGCTCCCAGCTAATCCAACTTGGACTTAACCTTGTTCTTAACTAAAGTTGTCTAATCTCACTAGGACTTTCCATTTGCCTAACCTCCGGTTACGATTTTACTAATTAAGTCTCCGGTCAACTTTGATTTTCATGACTTCTCTCACACACACATTGTCAAATATCCGATCAACTTTAACATATTTAACCTCTTCTCATATATATTGTCTAAATATTGAAATTCAAACTCGAACGAACTCGAATTTAGTCAAATCGATCAATCTTGACCAAAGGACGATTTCACCCACAATAATGTTGGAGTATCCACCTCGTTCGCTAAGCCACTCTGATCAGTTAGGAGGTGCTTCTTTAATGTCATTTATCCTATGCTATCATTATTTATCTTCCCCAAGTCATTATTTATCTTTCCCTAAGACTTAGGGAAGTTGGACCGTCATTTTGTAAGGCTATATAAGGCCACCGTTTAGCAGGCTTTTGGAGGAACTGAGATTGTTTCTTGTTTCACCCTTGTTCTTTGCTTGTTTCTTCCTTGTTTCCTGCTCATATCGATACCATGGAAAAACTTGTCATGGTATCAGAGCGTTTCGATCTCTAGAGCCTGTGTT
This sequence comes from Boesenbergia rotunda, assembly GCA_024364735.1. Classification (NCBI taxonomy): domain Eukaryota; kingdom Viridiplantae; phylum Streptophyta; class Magnoliopsida; order Zingiberales; family Zingiberaceae; genus Boesenbergia; species Boesenbergia rotunda. The sequence continues at coordinate 268,574 of JAGFNQ010002510.1, forward strand.
GTTTTTCTTGTTTTTTCTCACATATCTTTGCAAAACAAAAACCATGTCTTTCAACAAAGGACCTCCTGTTTTGGATGGAAAAAATTATTTTTCATGGATTATCAAAATTGAGTCTTACATTCGAGCTCAAGATCTGTGGTATACAGTCGAAGAAGAAGATCTACCTGTTCTAGGAGAAGGTGCTTCTGAGGAGGAAAAGCAACGCTTCAAGAATCACACTATCAACAAACACAAAGCAGTTTCTTTGCTTCATGACGCTTTGACAGAGAATATGTTCACCAAAGTCGCCAACTGCAACACACCCAAGAAGATATTTGATCGTTTGAAAGCCATACACGAAGGTGGAGACCAGATAAGAAAAATTCAGATTCGCAACCGTATCTCAGATTTTGAGGCAAATCGGATGAGTTACAAAGAAACTCTTCAGGATTACTATGATCACACAATAGAGATTGTGAATGAAATTCGAGCTCTCGGTGGTGATTAACCGGAAGAAAAAGTGGTGGAAAAGGCCATTATGAGCCTTCCAAATCGCTTCGAGGCAAAACACTGTGCTTTGGAGGAAACAGATAAGTTGAAAAAAATAACTTTTTTAGAGCTGATTAGTGCTCTTCAAGCGTCTGAAAAACGGATGCAAATCAGACCCCCAGAAGTTGATGTTTTGCAGGAAAAACCTGAGCTTCTCTTGTCGGCTGAAAACCTGGAACTCAGCAATCTAGCAATTCATAGAGGAAAAGGCCATGTGCAGAGCCCACGCCCATCCACAAATCCACAACAGTCTCAGCAAACGAATAGTGGGCCACGCAGGGAATTTGACCCTTGTCCCCACTACAAGAAGACAAATCACATGCCCCAATTTTGTTTTTACCATCCAGAAGCTATATGTCAAGGTTGTGGAGAAAAAAGTCACGTGGAGAGAAGATGTCACCACAAAAAACCAATGAAAGAGCTAGCCAACACAGTTGAACTCTCTATTTTTGAAGAAAATTGTGATGTTGAAATTGCCTACTCTGCTGATGTCATGACTACAGGCCAAGATGAAAGATTCGTGGAGATTACCTACTCTATTGATGCAACTCAGAACCAACGAATCCAGGGGTGGATATTAGACAGCGGCTGCTCCCATCATATGAGCTGTGACAAATCCTTACTGTTTGATTTTCGAAAGTAAGCTGGTAGAGCTGTGAGGTCAGCCACTGGGCATATAACTCTAGTTTTAGGAGTTGGCATCATTTATTTGAGAACTGGAAGGAAGTTCATTATTGTAGAGGATGTCTATTTCGTGCCTGGGTTGACTCAAAATTTGTTCAGCTTTGGGCAAATTCTACGGCAAAAGTTAGAGTTTCTTATAAGAGGACTTCATCTCTATGTTACAGATCCAAGAACTCACTCTGTTTTGCACACTGAGTTACAATCTAACAACTTCTTCATTTTCAGCACATTTCCAGCAAATGAAGAAATCTCCATGGCCTACTCAGCAGAATCACAGCTTTGGCACAGTCGACTGGGGCATTATGGGATCAGAAATCTCAAACTCTTACAAAAGAATGGAATGGCCAAGAATTTTTCTGATATAGAATTTATGGAAAAATGTTGCAGGATCTGTCAAAAGGGAAAACAGACCAGGTTGCCGTTCAAGCAAAGTTATTCTCGAGCAAACAATAAATTGGATTTGATCCATACTGATATTTGTGGCCCCATCAAGGAGGCATCTTGGAATGGAAGTAAGTACTTTATTATTTTTATAGATGACTTCACACGCTATTGTTGGATATATTTTCTTTGTAACAAGTCTGAGACATTTGGTGTTTTCAAAGCATTCAAAGCAACGGCTGAAAGACAAGCAGAAAGGAAAATTAAAGCTCTTCGATCAGACAACAGTGGAGAATATGTCTCCATGCTACTGCATAATTTTTGCTCTCTTGAAGGTATTACTCATCTCTACACTGCCCCATATACACCCCAACAGAATGGGGTAAGTGAAAGGAAAAATAGAACAATTATTGAGATGACTAGATGCTTGTTGTTTGAAAAAAATCTTCCTACAAAATGCTAGGCAGAGGCTGCATCTACCGCTGTTTATTTACTGAATGCATTGCCTTCGAAAGTATTAAATACCAAAACTGCTTTTGAGTTGTGGCATGGGGAGAAAATGTCTTTAAATCATCTTTGAATCTATGGCTGCATTTGTCATGTGCATATTCCAGATGAAAAAAGAAGCAAACTTGATGCAAAATTAAAAGTGGGAATTTTGATGGGGTATTGTTCAGGTACTTGGGGGTATAGAATTTCTGTGGAGGAAAAGATTTTTATTAGTAGAGATATCATTTTTGAAGAAGATAAAGAGTGGGACTGGAGTGGAAATTGCATTAAAAGTGTTATTATTTCTTCTACTATCTCTACGGATATATCATCTTCTAAATTCCATGAAATTATTGCAGAAAATTCTGGATCATCCTCTTGGCCGATGTCTGATGGTCAATCCTCAAATCCTCCAGAATCAGCAACTGATGTGGCAAGTACAGAGGCTCCACAAGACAACTATGAAAATACTGGTCTCCATGACACGCGTAATGAAGAACAAAATCATGAAGAAAATGCATCAGGTAGTTCTCATAATTTGGAGCCTGAAAATTCCATAATTAATGAAAGTTTGTCTGATCCTGATAGCCCTATCTTAAAAACAAGAAGTTTAGCTGATATTTATGCAGAAACAAATATAGTTGAATTAGATGCAGACCCACACACTTTTGAAAATGCCTCAAAAGATGACAAGTGGTGGATAGCTATGGCTGAAGAATTGAACTCCATTGAAAGAAATAACACTTGGGAGATGGTAGAGAAGCCTGCTGGGAAAAGAGTCATTTGTGTGAAATGGATTTACAAAACAAAGAAAAATGCTGATGGAAGCATCAATAAGTATAAAGCGAGACTTGTTGCAAAAGGTTACTCACAGACACACGGTATTGATTATAATGAGGTTTTTGCTCCGGTAGCTCGTCTGGACACAATCAAGTTCCTCTTGGCATTAGCAGCTAGCAAAGATTGGGAAGTTCATCACATGGATGTTAAAACAGCTTTTTTAAATGGAATTTTGGAGGAAGAAGTTTACATTCAACAGCCGGAAGGTTTTATTCGCAAGGGCCAAGAAAATAAGGTGTACCGGTTGAACAAAGCATTATATGGCTTGAAGCAGGCCCCTCGTGCTTGGAATGAATGGATTGATAAGTATCTGGTAACACTTGGCTTTCACCAAAGCTATGCTGACTACTCCTTGTATGTCAAGAGACACGATGATCAGGTTCTGCTAGTTTCTGTCTATGTTGATGATTTATTGATTACAGCTAGCAACACGTCACTGATTGCAGATTTTAAGAATTCTGTAATGAAGGAATTTCATATGACTGATTTGGGGTTAATGACATATTATCTTGGAAAGGAGATTCACCAACAAAAAGGAGCAGGAATCTTCGTTAGCCAGAAAAAAATATAGTATTGATTTGTTACAAAGATTTGACATGAGTGAAGCAAATGCTGTCATGTGCCCAACAGATTACAAGGGAGCAATACCACTTGTCACAACTTCTGAGACCATTGATCCAGCTGTCTATAGAGGCATAGTAGGCAGTTTAATCTACTTGTCTCATACATGGCCAGATCTCAATTTTTGGTGAATCTACTCTCTAGGTACATGATTCAGCCCACCTCTTCCCACCTTGCTGCAGCCAAACGTGCCTTGAGATATGTAAAAGGCACCATGAGCCTAGGCCTTTATTTTCCAGCAGCCAAAAACATGAAGTCTCTTTCTTTGCAGGGTTATTCTGATAGTGACTATGCAGAAGCAGAAGATGCAAAAAGCACTTCTGGATACATCTTCTACTACAATCAGGCCCCATTCTCCTGGAGTACTAAGAAACAAGATGTCGTTGCCCAATCCACTTGTGAAGCTGAATACATCGTTGCTGCTTATGCAAGAAATCAGTGCTCTTGGCTACGTCAACTACTCACAGATGTTGGTTTGGAATCACAGGAAGCTACACCACTGATGGTGGATAACCAAGCTGCCATTGCAATTTGCCAAAGATCCTGCACTTTTCAGCAGAGCTAAACATATCAAAGTTCGGTATCATGCCCTCAGAGAAGCTATCAAAGATAAAGAAATTGTGCTCATTCATGTGCCCACAGAAGAACAGAAAGCAGACATCTTAACTAAAGCCCTCAGGAAGAACTTGTTCATTTAGCATCGAGACAACATTGGATTAAAGACCCTAGACTCCTTTAAAGCAATCAAACTCGGAGGATAGGGGGAGTGTTGGAGTATCCACCTCGTTCGCTGAGCCACTCTGATCAATTAGGATTTGCTTCTTTAATGTCATTTATCCTATGCTATCATTATTTATCTTCCCCAAGTCATTATTTATCTTTCCCCAAGACTTAGGGAAGTTGGATCGTCGTTTTGTAAGGCTATATAAAGCCACCGTTTAGAAGACTTTTGAGAAAACAGAGATTGTTTCTTGTTTCACTCTTATTCTTTGCTTGTTTCTTGCTTGTTCATATCAATACCATGGCAAAACTTGTCATGGATGAGCACAAGGAGATATATGGAGAAATAAACAATAAGGTGGTTGAAGTTTATGGAAAAGTCGATAATATTGGCTTTGAATTGAATAACTTGCAACAACCATGCTTTGGGGTCTGAATGGGCTCTAGATAATGATGGCAAAAGAAGAATGAAGTTCACCTATTAGTCTAGTATATTTTGTTGAGTTGATGTTAGATGACCTTCCTCCTGAGCTATAATCTGACATTATTCTATTGAACCGAGCAGAGTTGATTTGAGATTTCAGAGAAGAATGAGATGAGCTATCCAAGGTCTGCTCGATGCTAGCTCAATGCAGATTATATAACGGCCGGCGAGGAGGAAAACAGTAAGTCAAAGACTTCGTCTGTGTAGAGCAGAGGCGGTTTGGGTTGACTTCTTGGCAGGTGAGAGGAGGCTGAGCAGCTAGCAGCCAGCGCCGTTTAAAAGTCTCATAATGTCGGAATCTAATCATGCCATTTCAGAAGTGAACGCTGACAAGAAGTCAAAATTAAACTCTTTAATTTGTTTTTTAAAATAATCATTGTTTAGGAAACAAACGATGGGTAATCATCTAATTAAGCGCAGCCTAGGACGACAATATCGGACGCTCTGTCGGGCCACTAGCCACTCGATTTGATAGCACGCTCCTCAGGAGGCTGAGAGACTAAGCCCGTCAAGCATGCACTATCAGGCTAGGGCAGTCGCCGTCCCTACGCGCATGGGACGGGCGGCGGCGGAGGAGGCAGAGGCGGCGGCAGCCCACCTCCTGCAGTCACCAAAGGCCAAGGAGACCATGGGCCGGCCCTGGCTGCTCTGAGTGCATGAGTACATTAATAATCACAAATAAATATGCTTGTAATGCTCTATCAAATGAGAATTACATTCTGTTTTCTTGAACTAATTTAGAGCTCGATCGCCAACTTTCACTGGGAATCATTGAACAAGTGCGTTGAATCAGACAAAGAAGTTTTCTGCGTGACTCGAGAAAGAAAGAAAAAAAAGCTATAATTAAATCGAGATTTAAGGACGCGGTTTCTGTTGACGCACGATCAGACGTCAACGCATCGACGTCAGACTCGTCCATGATCAGGCGAGATCTTAATTCTACTGATGGAACAAGACAACAAGCATGTTCGATCCTGTCTCGCTAAAAAAACACACGACGACGTTTCATAAGGATTTAGTTAATTAACAAAGGCTAAAATAAATTAAAGAAAAAATTAACGAAGATATATTAGCACCAGCTGCGCTATGAAACATGTTTGAGTATATTAAAGAGTTTTGTTATCGAATACTTATCCATTGCTGGATTATATAAATTAATAAGATCATGGTAGGATTGTTAAAATACGGAAACTTAGAGGGCTGAAACGCTAAAAAAAAAAAAAAAAAAAAATAAACCCATACCTTAAGGGCAGGATTTGAATTTCGGAAAATTGAAGGGGCTAGAAGGTAAGTTTTCCAAACTTATGTGCTCTTGTGGGATTTGTGAAACATGGAGGGGGCAAATCGCAAATGACCTGCCCTTAAGTTTTCTTTTCCACGGTTGATTTTGGTCGCGACTTGGATCTCGCGACTTGCCCTTCTCCCTTCCGTGCCCTAAACCATTGCGCCGCAACTCCTCCCTCGCCCTCGCGATTGCGTCGTCGCCGGCACAGGAGGCAGCGTCACCGGCTAGAGTATGCGACTGGAATGCCTTTCCCCCTTCTTCGCCGCATACGAGGGAAACACCGACGCCTTCCCCTCACGCGAAGCCCTAAGCGTCGTTTCCGTCACTCTCAGATCGTCGACGCCTGATGGCTCCAGTCTCGCCGATCGTCGGTGCCGCCTCTTCCTTCTTCTCGAGCGCCGGCTCACCTAGCCTTTCTGCCGACCTTCGCCGTGCCACCCTCTTGCACGCCTACTCGCGGTCTTTCTTCTCGGCCGAAGCTTGGTCGCTGGTTGCGTTCGGAATCAGGGCAGAGGAGTAGCTATTGGCGTAGTTCAGGTAATATTCGGTATTAGTAGATTAGACCCTTGATTAATTGAAGCTTGGTTGATCATCTTGAAATTGGTTTTGTGATTAGGAACCTCTGCCGTGAGGTGTTATATGGATGGGCAGTTTTGAGGTTTGTGTTCTGGGTTGATCAATTGTTGAATTCCTCAATTAAGATTCTAGGTTTGGGATTAGGATGGTTAGAGTTGGATGTGGATTGATCTTGGTTTCCGATTGGTGGTGTGAACCTTAGGTATTGCTGTGTTGTGTATGTTCTTGATTCTGACTGTTGCTGCCGTGAGCTGGATCAGAGGTGAGCTACTGTTTTGTTTGCTAGCCTTTTTGTGGTTGACGAATTGGATTGAAACAGTAGGTTTAGCTCTGTGTGGTCCATGTTTTGGTCATAAATCTTATGTCTAGGAGATTGATCCATTTGAAGCATGCTTTATTTTGGAGAATGAATCCTCCACGGTCAATCCAGTGGACCTGTCTGGATTTGTTGTTGGATTAGAGTTGGGAGACTTTGATCTGAGTTAACATACCACTGTGGTTTAATGTTACGATCTTGGAGGGAATTAGGATTTGGTCCACGAGTTGGATCATGGGTTTGGGTTTGGACTAAATATAAACCTGAACTCAATCTCGATATGGATGAATCATTCGAGTAGGTTTAGTTAAATGGTTACAATGGTCGAGATTAAGCCAGTACGGTTTAGAGATTTATTTGGTTAGCTACTTATTGCTAGGTAGATAACTAAAGTATGTTTTGTCTATGATACAGGACACTGGTCGGTTGTGGAGATCCTGGATGGGGATTTGTTGCGCGCACAGACTATTACATCGGAGGCGGGTACCTCTGACTTATCTCCTAGATAGTCACTGTTATATGCTTGATATGCTAGGATTAGCGATAGGGTATTATTTGCGTGTATCTGTTTTCCGTTACTATGATTTATATACTAGACCTGATATGTGATACTGATACCCTCTAGGATTTAGGATATGGTGCATATTTGTATGTGATCCTTGCATATCATGTTGATATAGGTGGATTAGATAGTGGATGCTGTTGTGACTGCTGTCATGCATCATCGTGCACCATGCATCACTGTCGACCAGGGGCCCATTGTTGGGTAGGCTAGGTCGACAGTCATACTGACCTACCCATACGGCCGCTCATGGGTTAGTGGTTGACGGAGTATGGGTAGGATGCCCTGTGCTGCTCCGCTCAAGCACTCATGGGTTAGTGGATCGGAGCGTGGTAGCAGGCAGGGGTCCCTCCTTGAGTTGCCCTAATACCAGGAGATGAGAGAGACTTTTCTCCCCATATTACATGGGGTAGGTGTAACACTCAGATAGAGATATCCCCCCAGTTCTACGGATGATGACCGGAGGTAGAGAAGGCTACCCGGGTAGGTCATGGGGTAGGGGTGTTACGCCGGTAGCATACCGTCTACTCGATCGCTCTATTACCCGGGGTAGGGATGGCTTCCCGGATGGGTCGAGTACGGATGGAGTCACAGCTCTACGCCGGAGGTTGGCTTCCCGCTCAGCTTCCTCCCGTATACAGGTGACGATGTCTGACCGGCGACAGAGGTGACCATGTCATCGCACCATGTGCATACGTATTTCTTTACAATTGCTGTATGTGGTTGTTGCACATGATTTACATGCACATTCAGGAGACCCTTTTTCATGGACTTGATGACCCCTGCATCGCTGGTATGTTTGTTCTACTTCTCGGATTTGCTGTATTTAGTATGGATAGTACCTGTGATATTTTGATAGTTGTATCTCTATTGCTAGCTTAGACTATCTTGCATATATATGAGTTATCAGCTGAGTTCTTTGAACTCACCCCGTAGCTCCTTGTTTTTATTTCAGGTTGATCGCCAGGAGGGTCCAGCTGCCAGTCCCATCACCTTGCGTCGAGATGTTTTTCTTTGATTTATAGTTCCTGTATTGAGTGTCAGTACTGTGTTTCCGTTTTAATATCTTCCGCTGTGTTCTTATTCGATATGGTTGTACTTTTGTGTGCCGTGGAGGCCTTATGTCTTTTGACTTTGTTGTTAGTCATACCGGTATGCACGTCTTCCTTGGTTTTGTACGCTAGTTTGGTGTTTTGGTCTGGAGTTTGTGAATTGTCCGCCGGGCGTGGGGGTAACTGGCCGATCCGTATCGGTCGAGCGACTCCTCGGGGCGTAACAATTTATTTGGTATCAGAACCCAGGTTGCGAGATACCTTGTGGTCTAGTGGGTGTTTTCGGATTTTGTGTTGGAGTCGTTCTCTCGTTGGACGTGATTGGGACATGGCGGCGACGGGCTACTCCGGGCGACACGAGGTATTTGTCTGGACGCATTTACCCTTTGGTATTCATTAGTTATTGTATGGTTAGACATTTTTCTATGTTTATAGGATTGTCTACCAGCTCATATATCTGACCGGTAGGTATGCATAGATAAATTTTGTTGGACGACATTTAGCCAATCTGCTTTAGTTGTGACCTTGGCAGAGGTCGATCGTAGGTGACTAGTTGATATGTTGCCGACTCGTCTTGGATACAGAGAATGTTGATTCTCGAGTAGCATCGAATTATGGTCGTAGGACGAGGGTCGAACATGTCAACAACCTACCGGAGGTTAAGGAGTTGCAGCTATGGAACTCCTTTACCATACTAGTACCAGTTGTTATTAACTGTGTGATGTTGAGACTGCTTACCGATATAGTGATGATTTGTCTTATATCAGGGAGTTGCAGACGTCTGGTTTACTCGTGCCGGGTTAGGGGGGGGGGCCCAGAGGTACGAGTGAGTAGACGACCTTGCTTGAGGTTGGTTGGATATTTCTCGATGGAGAGGAATTGGACATCTATTTCGATACCGATTTAGTGGATATCCATCGACTTGGGGTTAGCTTGATGGACATGCAGTCAAGCTATTCCAATCACGATCGTAGTCGATGTTGACTACGAAGGTGATCGGTGGATACGTTGTGGTTTCGATCGTTAAGCGGAGAATGTTGATTCTCCAATAGCTCCGACCGACGAGTTGGAGGCTTAGGATCGAATCAGACGACAACCTATTGGTGGTTGTAGATCGTAGTTGACTCTATCAGTATAGGGTCGATCCGTTGTAGCTTATGGAGTTTCGTTTAAGGATAGATATCCTAGAAGACATGTCTGGAGGACATGACCTGCTGTGATGCGGCAGAGATGATATCCGCTGTTTATCATCCTAGTTGATAGAGGATAGGTATATCCTATTCCGTGAGACTTTTGACCTTGGATTCGTTACACTGGGTTGATAACCTAAGAAGTACAATCGTATAAAAGATTTGTACTCGTACGGAGGAGTGTAGAGCTAGTTGCTTGACCCTCACGAGTTGATGCTCGTACTTGGTTTGGATAACCAAGAGAGAGTACCTTCGGAGTCATGATTTGCGCCGATGCGAATCACTTGCGAGTTTGGACCACCTTTGGGTGGAAGACACCAAGGACGATATTCGGGAATGAATGATCACTTTGTGATTATTTTGAGATACTCCTAAGAGACATATTGTCTCTATCTCCGGTTGGGGCGGAGTTGGAGTATATAGGGTTGCGAGACGACAGTTAGTCGACTCGTCCGACGTTATTCTGGTTTATGAGGTATCAAGACTCATAGACAGGTGGTATGTATTAGATACTCTCGATGATGCATCGGGATATGGGACCCGATAGGAGGCGGTGGATTTAGGCTCAGTAGCGTAACACCATGAGATTCGACCGTACTTGGTGGAGGTTATCAAGGATGGTCTTCAGGGACAGACTCTGGGTTGTCAAGTAGGGTGGTTACGCCCTGATCTTCAAACCCAGTCCATGTGGTGATTCATTGGCACCAAAGACGACGAGATTTCAGTTATCTCCTTGTTTCAGGCCAACGATTCTAGCACATAGAAGTTAGGGTGTCCTACTGTCACTAGACCGCACTGTTGACAGTGACAGCCCTTAGCTCTCGGATGTTCTCGAAGTCCGAGAATTTTCGGACGCATGTCTGAAGGAGTGTTCTAGCGTTTTCTACGGTTTAAAAATTTTTCTGACCTATTTTCGGAGGGGCTTCATTGATTGTCTCCACGGAGGCAAGTGATGCTCACCGATTTTTGCTTTGTGTGTTTTGCAGGTGATATCCAGGGGTACGAGAAGTTGAGGCGCTCCTGTTGGTGGATTGATATTGGGAAGGATATCGCGGATGTTGTGGTTAGATGTTTGGTAGGTTAGTAGATGAAGGTTGAACCTTAGGGATCCACGGGGTTATATTAGACGTTTCCAATTTATGACTGTAAATGGGAAAAGGTATTAAGGACATTGTCTGGGATTTACTTAGGACTCAGGGAAGATTTGAAGTGAATTGGGTGATCGTTCCAATTTGCGCAGTTCCCTGGTTTGCTTGGCTATGGCTGATGCTTGGTGGAAACTTCTCCAGCATTTCATCATCTCTTACACGCCTGACCAGGAAATGCGTGAAGTTTGTATGGACTGAAGCCTGTGAGACCAATTTTCAGGGGCTGAAGCGGAGACTTGTATCTGCGCCAGTTCTAGTACTGCCTTTTGGAGAGGATGATTTCACTAGGTATCCTGATGTCTCTCTCTTGGGACTGGGCGCGGTACTCATGCAGTATGGACGGATGGTTGCTTATGCTTCTCGGCAGATGAAGGAGTATTAGAGGAACTACCCCATCCACGATTTAGAGTTGGCTGCTATTATTTTTGCGCGGAAGATCGGGAGACATTATCTTTATGGGATCACCTTCAAGATTTTCACAGACCACCCGAGCCTTCATTATCTATTCACTCAGCGAGAGCTGAATCTCCGACAGAGGAGGTGGATGAAGTTTCTGAAGGATTACGACTGCACCATTAGCTACCATCCTGGGAAAGCTAATGTAGTCGCCGACGCCCTCAGTCGGAAGTCTAGAGCTGTTTTGGCATGTCAGAGAGTGATGGTCACGGATTTGATTCAGAGTTTCTCTGAGTTGGGGTTAGAGGAGCAGTCTCGGACAGAGAGAGGACTGCTAGTGACTTTGATTGCTTAGTCAGAGATTCGGACGAGGATCAGGAAGGCCCAGGACAATGACCAGCACATTCAGTTTCTGGGCAATTAGGCGACTTCAGGAAAGCAATCGGATTTTTACCCGCGATAAGGAGGTTGTTTAGTACTTCCGAGGGATGTTTTGTGTACTAGAGGCATAAGTTGTCTTAGAGTTGCTGCAGGAGGCCATCGATCACGTTTTGCTATTCATCTTGGTAGCACTTGTATGTATCGTGATTTGAGGTGTTCCTATTGTTAGAACGACATGAAGAGAGACATCGTGTATTTTATTGCTAGATGTCTCGTTTGTCAGCAGGTTAAGACCGAGCACCAGAGATCTGGTGGACTCCTCCAGTGGATCCTCATTCCTATGTAGAAGTGGGAGCATATCACCATGGATTTCGTGGTAGGTTGCCGAGGACTAGGAGAGGTCATGATGCGATTTGGGTAGTCGTGGACCGACTAACCAAATCTGTTCACTTCTTAGCTATCCGGAGAACAGATTCTCTTGATAGATTGGCAGAGTTGTATTGTCGGGGGTTAGTCAGATTGCACGGAGTTCCTGTGAGTATTATCTCGGATAGAGATCCACGTTTTACACGGCGGTTCTGGCAGAGTTTGCAGAGGGCTATGGGTACAGAGCTCCGTCTCAGCACAGCTCTTCATCCCCAGACAGACTGACAGTCAGAGCGTACTATCCAGACTTTGCAGGACTTACTGCGCTCGTGTGTGAGGGACTTTGGGGGCAGTTGGGAGGACCATTTGCACTTGGTGGAGTTCGCCTACAACAACGGCTTTCATTCGGCGATACAGATGACACCGTTTGAAGCGTTGTACGGTAGGGCGTGCAGGACACCCACACTCGGGGATGAGGTCAGTGAGATCAACTGCTGGGACCCCGGAGAGTTCAGCACGAGGCGGAGTTAGTACGGACTGTCAGATGGAGATTTCTAGCACGCGTGATTGCCAGAAAAGCTATGTTGACCGGAGGCACAGACCCATAAAGTTTGCCTCGGGTGATCATGTTTTCCTTCGAGTTTCACCCATGAAAGGGGTGAAATGTTTTGGTCTCAGAGGTAAGCTAGCTCCTTGGTATATCAGTCCGTTCCGGTTTCTGGAGAGGATTGGAGCTGTAGCTTATCGCCCAGCATTTCCACTGTCTTTGACCGACATCCACGACGTATTTCATGTATCCATGTTGAGAGGTTATGTGCTAGACTCCTCACACATATTATCCGAGGTGCCTGTACCATTTCAGTCTGACGCTGCTTATGAGGAGATACCCGTGCGGAGTTTGGGTTTCCGGGAGCGTCAGCTACGGAACAAGACGATCCAGCTAGTTAGGATCGGATGATAGTATCATTCTGATGTGGAGACGATCTGGGAGCTCGAAAATACTATCCGAGCTCGCTATCCCCACTTGTTTGATTGAGGTACGTGTGAGAGATTTGTTCAGTATTTCCTACTGTTTGACCGTGCCTAGCATATGATCAAGAAAATTTGGGGACCAAATTTTTATTAGTGGGGGAGAATGTTAAAATACGGAAACTTAGAGGGCTGAAACGCTAAAAAAAAAAAAAAATAAACCCATACCTTAAGGGCAAGATTTGAATTTCGGAAAATTGAAGGGGCTAGAAGGTAAGTTTTCCAAACTTATGTGCTCTTGTGGGATTTGTGAAACATGGAGGGGGCAAATCGCAAATGACCTGCCCTTAAGTTTTCTTTTCCACGGTTGATTTTGGTCGCGACTTGGATCTCGCGACTTGCCCTTCTCCCTTCCGTGCCCTAAACCATTGCGCCGCAACTCCTCCCTCGCCCCTCGCGATTGCGTCGTCGCCGGCACAGGAGGCAGCGTCACCGGCTAGAGTATGCGACTGGAATGCCTTTCCCCCTTCTTCGCCGCATACGAGGGAAACACCGACGCCTTCCCCTCACGCGAAGCCCTAAGCGTCGTTTCCGTCACTCTCAGATCGTCGACGCCTGATGGCTCCAGTCTCGCCGATCGTCGGTGCCGCCTCTTCCTTCTTCTCGAGCGCCGGCTCACCTAGCCTTTCTGCCGACCTTCGCCGTGCCACCCTCTTGCACGCCTACTCGCGGTCTTTCTTCTCGGCCGAAGCTTGGTCGCTGGTTGCGTTCGGATCAGGGCAGAGGAGTAGCTATTGGCGTAGTTCAGGTAATATTCGGTATTAGTAGATTAGACCCTTGATTAATTGAAGCTTGGTTGATCATCTTGAAATTGGTTTTGTGATTAGGAACCTCTGCCGTGAGGTGTTATATGGATGGGCAGTTTTGAGGTTTGTGTTCTGGGTTGATCAATTGTTGAATTCCTCAATTAAGATTCTAGGTTTGGGATTAGGATGGTTAGAGTTGGATGTGGATTGATCTTGGTTTCCGATTGGTGGTGTGAACCTTAGGTATTGCTGTGTTGTGTATGTTCTTGATTCTGACTGTTGCTGCCGTGAGCTGGATCAGAGGTGAGCTACTGTTTTGTTTGCTAGCCTTTTTGTGGTTGACGAATTGGATTGAAACAGTAGGTTTAGCTCTGTGTGGTCCATGTTTTGGTCATAAATCTTATGTCTAGGAGATTGATCCATTTGAAGCATGCTTTATTTTGGAGAATGAATCCTCCACGGTCAATCCAGTGGACCTGTCTGGATTTGTTGTTGGATTAGAGTTGGGAGACTTTGATCTGAGTTAACATACCACTGTGGTTTAATGTTACGATCTTGGAGGGAATTAGGATTTGGTCCACGAGTTGGATCATGGGTTTGGGTTTGGACTAAATATAAACCTGAACTCAATCTCGATATGGATGAATCATTCGAGTAGGTTTAGTTAAATGGTTATCTGGTCGAGCCATCTTGATCAAGTTCTATAACCATGGATTAGGGTGTTGATCCTCAGTAATTGGAGATGCTTGTATCTTGGTCGATTTGCTGTGTGTCCTGATCTGCCATGGTTTGGTTCAGCTGTGATCTTGCTCATTTATCCGAGTTGGGGACATTTTTATTCATGGCGTTGGTTGCAGTTTGTATGACCCATCGGATGGGTTTACATCCTTGGAACAGGTCAGCCGAGTGAGTGTTTGGATATGTGTTGGTATGGTTGGTTTGGTTTGGGTTAGACCTAAGCTGAACCCAACCTTGGTTGGTTGGGTTAGGTCATTTTGTAAATTATACAATTAGCTAAGTGGTATTTGTTATTTGTTTGGATGCAGGACATTGATTGGATTCCACTTGTTGCGGATACTATTTCTGGAAGGGAGTTTCCGACGCGCCGGACTTCTATATCGAGGCGGGTAACTCTGACTTATCTCCGAGATAGTCACAGCCTTATATGCTTGATATGCTAGGATTAGCGATAGGGTATTATTTGCGTGTATCTGTTTTCCGTTACTATGATATTTATATTAGACCTGATATGTGATACTGATACCCTCTAGGATTTAGGATATGGTGCATAATTGTATGTGATCCTTGCATATCATGTTGATATAGGTGGATTAGATAGTAGATGCTGTTGTGACTGTCGTCATGCATCATCGTGCACCTTGCATCACTATCGACTAGGGGCCCATTGTTGGGTAGGCTAGGTCGACAGTCATACTGACCTACCCATACGGCCGCTCATGGGTTAGTGGTTGACGGAGTATGGGTAGGATGCCCTGTGCTGCTCCGCTCAAGCACTCATGGGTTAGTGGATCGGAGCGTGGTAGCAGGCAGGGGTCCCTCCTTGAGTTGCCCTAATACCAGGAGATGAGAGAGATTTTTCTCCCCCATATTACATGGGGTAGGTGTAACACTCAGATAGAGATATCCCCCCAGTTCTACGGATGATGACCGGAGGTAGAGAAGGCTACCCGGGTAGGTCATGGGGTAGGGGTGTTACACCGGTAGCATACCGTCTACTCGATCGCTCTATTACCCGGGGTAGGGATGGCTTCCCGGATGGGTCGAGTACGGATGGAGTCACAGCTCTACGCCGGAGGTTGGCTTCCCGCTCAGCTTCCTCCCGTACACTGGTGACGATGTCTGACCGGCGACAGAGGTGACCATGTCATTGCACCATGTGCATACGTATTTCTTTACAATTGCTGTATGTGGTTGTTGCACATGATTTATATGCACATTCAGGAGACCCTTTTTCATGGTCTTGATGACCCTGCATCGCTGGTATGTTTGTTCTACTTCTCGGATTTGCTGTATTTAGTATGGATAGTACCTGTGATATTTTGATAGTTGTATCTCTATTGCTAGCTTAGACTATCTTGCATATATATGAGTTATCAGCTGAGTTCTTTGAACTCACCCCGTAGCTCCTTGTTTTTATTTCAGGTTGATAGCCAGGAGGGTCCAGCTGCCAGTCCCATCACCTTGCGTCAAGATGTTTTCTTGATCTATAGTTCCTGTATTGGGTGTCGGTACTGTGTATTTGCTTTATTATCTTCCGCTGTGTTCTTATTCGATTTAGTTGTACTTTTGTGTGCCGTGGAGGCCCTTGTATCTTTTGACTTTGTTGTTAGTCATACCGGTATGCATGTCTTCCTTGGTTTTGTACGCTAGTTTGGTGTTTTGGTCTTGAGTTTGTGAATTGTCCGCCGGGCGTGGGGGAAACTGGCCGATCCGTATCGGTCGAGCGACTCCTCGGGGCGTGACATACGGAGTGAGGAGGCTTATATAGCCGGGGAAGCTGACAGCTCCTGCTCCGCCTGCCACCTGTTGTCATATAGCGAGGACAAAATAATGCATGTCCAGAGGTGACAGGATAAAATAGCACATACGGTATTAAGGAAAGGGGCACTGTCAACTTAATGGTTGGCGCAGTTGGACGCCGCTCGACCTGACATCAGCGTATGTGGTTGATGTAGGGGGGGGCAGAGTATGACAGGAAGATCAATACCTCGGCGGGATATCCGTCGTTTGAGACCAAGATGGTTTCAATCCTGCACCGACCCCGTACAGCTTCTGATAGTCTGGTATCAAGGAGTGGTTGTGTCTGCTAGGGCCGATTGAGAGTCTATAAGGATGTTGATTGGGGCACTGCACGGCAAGACTGGCTGAGGGGCTTATGAGGGTGCCGACTGAGGCACTAAGTGATGAGGTCGGCTAGGGGTCTTATGAGGGTGCCGACTGAGGCACTAAGTGATGAGGCGGGCTAGGGGCCTTATGAGAGTGTCGACTGGGACACTAAGCGATGAGGCGTTGAGTAACGGCCCTCTGACTCGGGCTTACCCCCGGAGCGTTGTTCGCCATGCGTCGGCGGGGAGCCAAGCCTGGGAGCGTTAGAGCATGAGCGTCTGAGCTTGGGCCAGATAAACCTCGAGGAACATGGGTCGCCACGCATCCAATCGAGGGCCTTGGCCCACGCGACGTCGATCCGACGGCCTTTCCGGTCTCCTGATCATCTTTCTTCTGACTAGACGCTAGGCTGCCGAACCAGACTACATACAAACTGGCCCGAAATCACATGGCATGCTCCCACACCACCTCCCAGCACAACTCATCCCCCTCAGCAAATGCGCCCTGCCAAATGCTGCTAGGCGCATAGTCTCCAGAGGCCTCACTGATTCAAGAGTCAACCGAGAATTTACTTCTCTTCGAGCATTTAATTTTCTCAAGTCTTCTTCAGACAAACTTGCGATCACACATGACCCTAGGCCATGATGGCCTCCGCCTAGGCCCCAATTTTTATTGGGGCCCTTAAATTTTAATATATTACATATATTTTTTGTTATATATTTTTTGTTAAGAGAATGAAAACGGCTAGAGTCCACGTGATAATATGTTTGCGTGATTTTATTTTCTCATCGAAACTTCAGATTTCGCAAAGATCTAGTTATGATTTCAACGGGTAGAACCATAAGGGAGCTTTTTTAATATTTTAAATTTATTGTTAATTATGTATATTATTTTATAAAATTTAATTTATTCCTCTTCAATACTCTCAACTCTAGTATTCTCCAATGGCGGAGCCAGAAATTATAATTTACCCGGGCTAAATTTTTTTTAAGACACTTGAACAAATAACAATTAAAAAATAATATTAAAAATATCAATAAATTTTTTTTTATCGTTAATGCATATTGTGAACCAAAATCCATACAATCCAAATCCATACAAAGTTTCAAGATAATCAACTAAAATTCAAAATTTTAAAGGAGATACTTAACAATAGATGGTACACGTCTTCCTCCAAGAAGAGCACAATCACCTATTCAAATTTTCCACCTATTCGGCAAGGAAAGAATTTTAAAAAATCAGATGAGTTTAATGGCACAAAATAATATACGGATATTAGTTTACTAAAAGGTAACATCGCTGATTAAAGTGGATAAATTACTTCCGAATTCACAGTTCGAGTTCTGTATTACAGAGTAGAGGCAACGACACCTAAAATACATATCCAAATTCAAAATAAAATAATTACCTAATCCAGTTTAATTGCCGCTCTAGCTGTAATTTCCAATTGAAGAACTTTCACGCCATCAACTTCCTACAGAAAAATAGAAAAAAAAAATTAGCATAGATAACTCACAAAGTAAAAAAATCATTTTATGATCGATATATACATACACATGTTATTGAAGTTGTGCTCTACGATTCTTCAAAGTATAATATTCATCAATTATAGAATCTGAATCAATATTTGAAGCAAACTCTCTCTCAATGTAGATAATCATAGAATCTGTCAGAAAATCCTCTCTCATTCTATTACGAAGAACTGTTTTGACATGCTTCATAGCCGAAAATGCACGCTCTGTGGTTGTCGTAGAAACAGGCAAAGTTAACACTAGACGAATCAACTTGTCAATCAAATTATAGTATTAGAATTTTTTTTATTTCAAACAACCCTTGGCACAATTCTAAGATAGTGGACATATTCTGAAAATTTTCATGACAAATCACATCAAGCTCATAATGTTGTAGTTGACATCTCAAATTATGCATTTCTTGTTCGGTGAAGTTCTCAGGATAATACTTCTCAGCGAGAGTACAAATCTTATGAATATTGAACCAATTAAAGTTATCTTTTGGATCCAAAGCAGAGCTAAGCATAAGAAGTTCTACTGTCTCATCACTAAATCTAAAGTTTAACTCTTCCAACTGAAAATCTATTGCGGCATTAAATATATCATAATGAAAGTGATGCTCAACTGTGATGGTATCCTTTTGCTGGCATGAACGACTAGAATGTTTAAAACAAGCAATCATCTCTGGTATATCAACGTCCAATCTTGTGCAAAATGATTTGACATATGAAAGAAGAATATCAAAACCTTCATTTCTCAATGTAAGAAGAAGTGCTTTAGTTGTAGAGACCAAATCCATTGCATTTATGATATCAAGAGATTTTTTTTGTAAGTCACGACAAAGTAAATCTGTGATCCCCATAATTTTATGCATCAAATGCAAAATAAAAATGAAATCAAAAGACTTCATCACTATTAAAAAACCACTAGCTTCCCCACGCATTGAAGTAGATGAACCATCAGTGATAATATTTTCAAACACCTCAATAATTGCATTATACTTATCTATTAAGCTGCAAATAGAATCAAAATGAGAGCTCCAATGAGTAGTTCCTGCTTGATGCAAAGTACCAATTTGATTAGCTCCTCTCCCAGTTTCGCGTTCACCGGCACCAATAGAACGTGCAATTTCATTAACTTCAGCAGATTGTAACTCAGCATTGCGTTTGGAAGAAGAAGAAACCAGATTAACAATGGTTGTCATATTTGAAAAGAAAAGTCATATAGAGGTCTCATTTTCAGCAGCTGCAACTAACGCTAGTTAAAGTCGGTGGGCAAAGCAATGTACATAATATGCATAGGGGCAATCTTTAAGAAATAAAGCTTGCAATCCATTAAAAGCACCACTCATGTTGCTAGCACCATCATACCCTTGACCCCGCATATTATATATTTCTAAATTATATCTAGTGAGGACATCACATATCTCTTTCTTAAGTATTGCAGCTGTGGTGTCATGAACATGCACAATTTGAAAAAAACGCTCCCGTAAATAACCATGGACATCAACAAATCTCAAAATTATTGTCATTTGTTCTTTGTTAGATACATCCTTTGCTTCATCCACCAAAATACAAAACTTAGAATCTCCAATTTCATCACGAATTTTATTTCTGACTCTATTACCAATAATATGCAGGATTTCTTTTTGAACTTCTGGTGAGGTATACTTTGCATTTCCTGGAGCTTTCTCTAAGATAACATCGCCAATATCAGTATTCCATTTTCCCAAAAGTTTTAGCATCCCAATGAAATTACCATAATTTTGGGAATCTAAAGATTCATCATGACCTCTCAATCCACATGCTTGCAAGCTAAGCCAACGGACACTCTCAATTGTTGCTGCAAGCCTTAATCGATTCTTTTGAATTTGTTCAGAAAATTCTCGATTCATAACTTTATCTATATGTCGAGTTGCATTCATCACATCAATAATAGATTTAGTAGATTTATTATGCACTGAGTTATAACTTCCCATGTGAGACAAAAAGGCACACTTGGCTCCATCATTAACGCGCTTCCAACTTTTAAACCCTTCAACTGTAAATGCAAATTGTTGTGCTTCATTTGTTTCAAAAAGATAGCATGGAAAACAAAATGCTGCATCCTTTGTAGGAGAGTACTCTAACCATGGAAATTTTTTAAACCATGCATATTGAAATCGACGATGTTGTTTTCCTGATTCAGATCGTGGGTACTCTTGCAATTTAGGTTGATATGACCTCATTTTGATATAAGCTCGTCTAATTTCATCACGATGATTAACATGATGTCGTCACATGGAAATACGCAATCCAGGATCTCGTTCAAGTGATGTTTCATCAAACTCAATTCTTTGAGATTTAGAAGGAGGTTCAAACTCCTCATTAGGAACAGATATATTAGTCTTGGCCCTCTCGGATGATGAAGTAAGGATTATCAATTCTTGGCTTAAAGAATGATAGAATATTGTTTCCTCCTTTTCTCTCTTGATTTGACATTAAAATAACCTAACACAGATAAATCTTAACATGATTAACATAGAATCTTATAGATTTTAAATAACGATTTCTAATAGATAGTAGGACACCTAATCCAAACATAATAAATAGATCCAAGAACTGGCAAAATGAACTTACATGAATTATGAAAATTAAACATTGACAAGGTTAATTTTGTCTATATTATTCAACAAAGCTAAACCATCACTGCGAAATTTTCATTGATTGCTTGAGGAGCCACATACAAGGAGCTTGTCCAAAGTTGTGCATTGTGATTATGCCCAAGTTAAGTATCTGATGGCGCTTTGGCAAAATTTTTATTGATTGCTTGAGGAGCCACATAGTCCTTCATTGTCGATGAAAATAAATTTTGATCCCCAATCAACAATTCAGGCTCAAATGTACACAACCTCATAGGTTTAGTAATGATTTTAATGTAAATGTTCCAGTTCAAAAATTGATAACAAAGTCTGAGAAGTTCCTCTAAAAGTGGAACTTGTGTGACAACCATTACCCACTCGTTATCTATTATGCTCTATGATAGTGTTATTCTTTGAGTAGAAACTCTATCTTTGCATCCTTTTAGGGGTTCCATCCTATGTACTCGATCATATTGCCTTGCAGAGCAAGTTGTCTTAACTTTGTCCATAGGTTTCAGTCAGAACATGCAATGTTATTTTGTCTGTACATAAATAATTCATGTCATCTATCTATAAAAAGGTTGCTTGTTAACCAAATTGCTATTTCATTGAGTTCACCAAGTAATTATTGGCAGAACATAATATATAGCGGAGCAGTGAATCCAATTCCAGGACATATGAAATATGAATGGTCGTGTTCATCTAACATTGCAATTACAGAAAGAACCGCCAGAATTAGGATCGGAAAAACAATCAGAAGAAGAATGAACTAATGGATTCCAATAATCTTCAAACAGACAGCAATGCAATTACAGCGGAGGAAAAAATTAAAACAAAAACCTCCACAAAGGAAAAGGGAATCATAATCAGAATGAGAGATTACCAGTCGCCAAGTCAGAGGAAGCCGCAAAGGACGGAGAATCCGAGGACGATGAGCCGCAAAGGACGATGAGCTGCAAAGGACGGAGAACCGCCACAGAGGCTTGATGTTTGGCGAATTGGCGTCCAGGACGGCAGCCGACAGGAATCCAGGTTTCGTCAGGCAAGAGAGGCGGCGGATGCGAAATTTAGGAATAGCAGAAATTATCTCTTCTTCCTATCTGCAGGCTACGGGCTAAGTATTAAGTCTGTACCGGGCTAAATATCAAAATTAATGGCCCAGGCTTATTTTAAAATAGGGATAATAAGAGATTTAATTAAATGGACCCCGGGCTACAGCCCGGGTAAACTTAAACGTGGCTCCGCCCTTGGTATTCTCTCTATCCTTTTTCAATATCTTTCAACACTGGTCTTCTCTCATTACGTTTTTTATTGGTTACGTTTTCTCCTCTCTTATCGGTAAGAATATGAATTAGATTTTTTTATTCATACCATACACAATAAAGATGCTAATTTTTTTTTTTCGAGTTCCCCCTCTCTCCCTTGTTCAATTCTCTCTCTATATTTTTCTCGCTCGTTAAGATTGGAGAAGAGAAACTATCTGTAACGCTGTCACCCTGATCCGGTTGATAGACATCACTATCATTTCGCTTTCTTGATAGATATTAAGTTTAGTTTTTATTTATATGTATTTACAGTCATAATTTTTTTGATTTTCCCTTTGTCCCCGTTCTATCTTTTACAATTAATATTTGGTTTAGGTAATAAAAAATATGATTTTTTTCTGTGCCTAAAAAGACTAGTCTCACTGTGATTTTTATTTCTAGGGATTATATTGAGTTTTATCATTTTGTAAATATATTTTTTTATTTATTTTTCTTTTTGTGATTTGTGGATGATGATAAGTTGCGGATGAGTATGATTCTTTGTATTGGTATTTCATTTCATTTGTTCATTCTCTTCATCTTTTATTTGAATAACTAGACATACTTATATCTTTCTTAATTTTTAAACCATTTTAAATATATTTGTTTTCGGATAAGTCTATTGTTAGTCCTTAAGTTCGAATAAAAAAGAATAAGCGAAATTTTTTTTATGCGTAAGACCTTAAATAAGCTTGAGCCGACCCTGTGCTCACAGTTCGTATCGATCTCTCTCCCAGGGCCCGTAGTTCCTCAGAACTCATGTTATCAATGTCCATCCTGATGTCTCTGGGTCATAGATGGACAAGTGATTCTCAGTGGAGACACGGTTAGCTGGGGACATCACTAACGGCATCCCTCAAAACCAATTCTCTGATAATAATGGGTTGGATCTCATTTGGGCTTTAATTTCGGATTGTTTACAAAGGCCCACATGCTAACTGCCAAGTGCCCCCATTGAGTTATTTAAATTGAGAGACCAAGCAAACTGATCAAAAAATATTATTATATCACTACGTTCGAATATTTTCATCAAAATTATATTTAATATGACACCTAAATATCAAAGAATAATTCATTTATAAAAGAAAAAAAATGTTTACTAAAACAATCCAACCATACATGTGGAGCACTAACATGGCGGCCTCGCTGACCCTGCCCGTGCACATGCCATGTGTCTCCAGCACTGTTCGCTTTTCCCCACCATCATCCAATGGAAGACTAGAGCTCAAAGCATCATCACTCGTTTGATGGGTCCTTTTTTTTGGCAACCATTAATGTCAAATGAACTCAAGGGCATGGCCACCACCAGGCTCGATCGCTTTCAGTCATGCACACCACCACACCCAACTCATCGTCCATGTCTAGGGCGTTGCATGGTGGTATAGCTCAGCACAGAACAACGAACAGGCTTAAAGTTAGCATGTAGCTTGGCCCCTAGTGGACACCAGCTCCGATGCATACACACCGAGTGTTTCTGCTTTTCTTGCTGCACTAGCCAACTGGGCCAGGCCATTGCCTATTGCCCCTTCCCTCGTGTATCCTCAATCTGGGAGACAGAGATACATGAAGATCTACGAAGTCATATTAATTATTCCCGATGAAAAGTCGATCTCTAACTAAAAAGTTTAGCATGCAAAGTATTGCTAAGGCAATGACCTCTCGGTTGGTTGCTTAAAGTGGCTTTGCTGCAGAAACAGTGACGGGCAAAGATTCGAGGTGGCACAGCATGATGATCGATGTGGAAACCAATTCGCTGACTTGTGAGCCACTCCCGTGGGAGTTGCAGCAATCGACACGTGCATCAACCGAGCAGACAGTGTTCAGGTCATGACTGTGCAGCTGATCGTCGAGCAATAGTTAGCTAGTCAACTCAAAGCCAAGCTTGCTAATAGGAAAACTCCGGAAACTTACTGCTCATCATCACAGAATTTTACAGGTACGTATGCAAAACTGAATCTAAAAACTTGCACGGTGGATAGTACTACTGACTGTGAATAAATGCTCCAGTGGGCAAATGACTACTGTATCAAATGTTCTCCACGACAGATTGAGGGGCCTAAATAATAATTAGTGGCAGGTGAGTTCTAGTGGGTGATCCTTTTTCAGTACCATGCTGTCCTCCCATGTTGGACAAGTGCAACGATGGTGGTGGAATCTAGTCCATGGCGCAATGCTGAGCGTGCTGAGGAACCTTGCAATGGGCCATTATATATGTAATTCATTTTCTCTAAAGCACAGCTGCACGGATGACTGTTTTTTTTTTTTTTGGTGGTGTTTAGTATGATGGATATAAAGGATAAAGTGCGTTTAAGATTTTATCTGCAGCTGGATTAATGGTGCATGATGAGATCGTTCCATCCCTACCATTTTAAGGAATCATGATGGATTTGACCATCAACGATGAATATAATTAATGAGCAAAAATTTAAAAAGCATTCTAAATAATTATGTAAATTATTAAAAAGGTTTTTTTATTAAAAAAATAACATCCCATCAGATATAGTATAGCAATTTTTAGGTAACTACTATAACATGTGGTACCTACCGATTGATATAATGTAAAACTTTGATTATTTTAATTAAAGTTATATTTGTCGACACTATTAATTATATCAAAATATTTTTATTCAATTTAGTCAATATTATTTAAACTATCATCAAAATTACTTTAAAATAGTCATAAAAACTACTAATTAGTTGATACACAGTATATAGTTCTAGTTAAATTCTAAATTATATTCTAAAACTTTAATCCTAAATTTTAAATTATGAATACTAGTATAAAACATATTTTTTTATTAATTTAATTTAAATAATTGTCTAAATTATTTAGACTTCATGGATATCACTTTAGATGAATCAAAATCACTTTAAAATGCTTATAAATATCATTAAGTAGTTACTATATAATTTATTAAAGTTATAAATTGCTGCTATAAATCTTAAACTATAAACTATAAATAAACTCTGAAGATCGTACAAAGTTAAAAAAAAATTATTTTCATTAAAATCATTTTAAATAGATTGAAATCATTTTAAAATAGTTATATAAGTTATTAACAAGCTACTTATAATTATATTTAATTTTTGAAACCGATTAATTCGCTGGTTGATCTGACCTTATTAAAAAATTTTATTAATCCTTAGGATAAATTTGAAAAATACAGATGAATCATAATCGACGACTAAGCATCACCAATGGTTCAAATCCACAAACGTTCAAAATGCTCAATGTAAAATTTAAACTCTCACAGCATGAGAGTCTATCCTGAGTTTTTTATACCATCGCACTCTGCTTATCACAATCAGATCGTACTAGGTATTATATGATGGAAAAGTTAATAGTAATTATTATAATATATTAAAAGTGACGGTATTTTAAAAAACTAGAATAATTTTGCTGTCTCAATTTTTTTATGGAGTAATGATTGGGAGAGTGAATTTGAGAGAGTGAATGGGAGAGGGAATGACGTGGAGCTAATGTATACACGTCCGATCGCCGATCGGACACCACCGATGACCTCTGATTGTCGTCCCGAATCAAACTATGTCTTGGGGATGGTGAACCCGGCAGGGTCGCCGGTAATTGAGATCTCACCGGATTGACGGTGAATGCGGTGAGATCATAATTGCGGCGATTTCCGATGAGTTCACGATCTTCTTAGGACATAGTTTGATTCGGGACGGTGATCAGAGGTCGCCGGTAGTGTCCGATCGGCGATCGGACGTGTATACAATAACTGTCACGTCATTCACTCTCTCATTTACTCTCCCAAATTTATTCTCCCTATCATTACTCTTTTTTACAGTCTACCTTATCGGTTTCGTACAAGGGAGTGAATACACAATTTTCGTGTGGTTGTTAAGGTGGCTTCTTCGAGATAAATCTAAACAGAGCAATACAATAAATTAGAAGGACGATCGGAGGAATTTTGACACGATCACTCCACTCAAGTCAAATGCATTCCCAAAAAAAAAATGAAAAATAATAATCAAATTAGAGTTTTCTTATCTCCTGTAGAAAAGAATAACTTTTCGACAATTTATCAAAAGGCGCATTCAAAAATAAATATTTATCAAAAAGCATCTCATAGTTACAATGTTACCAAAAGGCGCACATATTTTAGTAAACTTCCTCTTATACCCCTACTGTCAATCAAGTACTGCATGTAATTCTCTTTCCCTTTCTCTTTCTCTTTGTCAATAACGAATTTCGAGATGGACCATAAAAAGATGTTCCTTTATATTTTGATAATAATATTATGGAACCTTTCTCAAAACAAAAAAAATATTGAAATTAATTAAAATATTTTTATTAAATAAAAACTAAAAGAACATTTCAGCCGCCCACGTTGGGTCTAAAATGGTTCAACGTGCCCAATATTAAGGGCCTTTTCTCGATTCTTTGTTATTACATTTTAACACCTCGGAGAAGTCCAAATAAACAATGGATAGCAAATTTGAACTCCTTGTAACCTCAGAAATCCACAGGAACTGAAATTTTTACAATCGGAGCTCTCTAGGTCAATCAGTGACCTTTTGGAGTCATTGGGGCCTGAAATAGAAAAATTTCAGGCCCAACGTGGGCATTTCCACGTTGGGCCTGAAATTTTTCCATTTCAGGCCCAACGTGGGCATTTCCACGTTGGGCCTGAAATTTTTCCATTTCAGGCCCCAATGACTCCAAAAGGCCACTGATTGACCTAGAGAGCTCCGATTGTAAAAATTTCAGTTCCTGTGGATTTCTGAGGTTACAAGGAGTTCAAATTTGCTATCCATTGTTTATTTGGACTTCTTCGAGGTATTAAAATGTAATAATGAAGAACCGAGAAAACATCACGTTGGGCCTGAAATGGTTCCATTTCAGTCCCAATGACCCTAAAAGGCCTAATGTGTCAAAATTCACTATTTGACCTAGAGAGCTCCGATTGTAAAAATTTCAGTTCCTGTGGATTTTTGAGATTACAAGGAGTTCAAATTTGCTATCCATTATTCATTTGGACTTCTACGAGGTATTAAAATGTAATAATGAAGAACCGAGAAGAAATCACACATTAGGCCTTTTAGGGTCATTGGGCCTGAAATTGTTGGACACCTATTGCATTGGTGATATCTAATATATAGATGTTTGGACACCTAAAATATCATCTCCTACCTCTGACCTCTCTATTCATATGAAATTTTCAAAAATCCAGATATGGGAGGTCCATCAGTGAGTTTTGACAAAAACTCACTGATATTTCTAAACTACTCCTATTTGATTGGTGATATCTAATATATAGATGGTTGGACACCTAAAACATCATCTCCTACCTCTAACCTCTCTATTCATATAGAATTTTCAGAAATCCAGATATGGGAGGTCCATCAGTGGGTTTTGGTCAAAACTCACTGATATTTCTAAACTACTCCTATTTGATTGGTGATATCTAATATATAGATGTTTGGACACCTAAAACATCATCTCCTACCTCTAACCTCTCTATTCATATGGAATTTTCAAAAAATCCAGATATGGGAGGTCCATCAGTGGGTTTTGGTCAAAACTCACTGATATTTCTAAACTACTCCTATTTGATTGGTGATATCTAATATATAGATGTTTGGACACCTAAAACATCATCTCCTACCTCTAACCTCTCTATTCATATGGAATTTTCAGAAATCCAGATATGGGAGGTCCATCAGTGAGTTTTGGTCAAAACTCACTGATATTTATAAACTACTCTTATTTGATTGGTGATATCTAATATATAGATGGTTGGACACCTAAAACATCATCTCCTACCTCTAACCTCTCTATTCATATGGAATTTTCAGAAATCCAGATATGGGAGGTCCATCAGTGGGTTTTGGTCAAAACTCACTGATATTTCTAAACTACTCCTATTTGATTGGTGATATCTAATATATAGATGTTTGGACACCTAAAACATCATCTCCTACCTCTAACCTCTCTATTCATATGTAATTTTCAGAAATCCAGATATGGGAGGTCCATCAGTGAGTTTTGACCAAAACCCATTGATATTTCTAAACTACTCCTATTTGATTGGTGATATCTAATATATAGATGGTTGGACACCTAAAACATCATCTCTTACCTCTAACCTCTCTATTCATATGGAATTTTCAGAAATCCAGATATGGGAGGTCCATCAGTGGGTTTTGGTCAAAACTCACTGATATTTCTAAACTACTCCTATTTGATTGGTGATATCTAATATATAGATGTTTGGACACCTAAAACATCATCTCCTACCTCTAACCTCTCTATTCATATGAAATTTTCAGAAATCCAGATATGGGAGGTCCATCAGTGAGTTTTGACCAAAACTCAGTGGGTTTTCAGAAATATCAGTGAGTTTTGGTCAAAACTCACTGATGGATCTCCCATATCTGGATTTCTGAAAATTCCATATGAATAGAGAGGTTAGAGGTAGGAGATGATGTTTTAGGTGTCTAAACATCTATATATTAGATATCACCAATCAAATAGGAGTAGTTTAGAAATATCAGTGAGTTTTGACCAAAACCCACTGATGGACCTCCCATATCTGGATTTCTGAAAATTCTATATGAATAGAGAGGTTAGAGGTAGGAGATGATGTTTTAGGTGTCCAAACATCTATATATTAGATATCACCAATCAAATAGGAGTAGTTTAGAAATATCAGTGAGTTTTGACCAAAACCCACTGATGGACCTCCCATATCTGGATTTCTGAAAATTCCATATGAACAGAGAGGTTAGAGGTAGGAGATGATGTTTTAGGTGTCCAACCATCTATATATTAGATATCACCAATCAAATAGGAGTAGTTTAGAAATATCAGTGAGTTTTGGTCAAAACTCACTGATGGACCTCCCATATCTGGATTTCTGAAAATTTCATATGAATAGAGAGGTCAGAGGTAGGAGATGATATTTTAGGTGTCCAAACATCTATATATTAGATATCACCAATGCAATAGGTGTCCAACAATTTCAGGCCCAATGACCCTAAAAGGCCTAATGTGTGATTTCTTCTCGATTCTTCATTATTATATTTTAATACCTCGTAGAAGTCCAAATGAATAATGGATAGCAAATTTGAACTCCTTGTAACCTCAGAAATCCACAGGAACTGAAATTTTTACAATCGGAGCTCTTTAGGTCAAATAGTGAATTTTGACACATTAGGCCTTTTAGGGTCATTGGGACTGAAATGGAACCATTTCAGGCCCACATTGGGCCTGAAATGGTTCCATTTCAGGCCCAACGTGAGACTGAAATGGTTCCATTTCAGGCCCAACGTGGGCCTGAAATGTTTCCATTTCAGGGCCAACGTGCCCATTTCAGGCCCAACGTGATGTTTTCTCGGTTCTTCATTATTACATTTTAATACCTCAGAGAAGTCCAAATAAACAATGGATAGCAAATTTGAACTCCTTGTAACCTCAGAAATCCACAGGAACTGAAATTTTTACAATCGGAGCTATCTAAGTCAATCAGTGGCCTTTTGGAGTCATTGGGGTCTGAAATGGAAAAATTTCAGGCCCAAACGTGGGCCTGAAATGTTTCCATTTCAGGCCCAACGTGGGCCTGAAATGGAAACATTTCAGGCCCCATTTCAGGCCCCAATGACTTCAAAAGGCCACTGATTGACCTAGAGAGCTCCGATTGTAAAAATTTCAGTTCCTGTGGATTTCTGAGGTTACAAGGAGTTCAAATTTGCTATCCATTGTTTATTTGGACTTCTCCGAGGTATTAAAATGTAATAACAAAGAATCGAGAAAAGACCCTTAATATTGGGCACGTTGGGCCTGAAATGGAAACATTTCAGCCCCACGTTGGGCCTGAAATGGAACCATTTCAGGCCCAACGTGGGCGGCTGAAATGTTCTTTTAGTTTTTATTTAATAAAAATATTTTAATTAATTTCAATATTTTTTTGTTTTGAGAAAGGTTCCATAATATTATTATCAAAATATAAAGGAACATCTTTTTATGGTCCATCTCGAAATTCGTTACTGACAAAGAGAAAGAGAAAGGGAAAGAGAATTGCATGCAGTACTTGATTGACAGTAGGAGTATAAGAGGAAGTTTACTAAAATATGTGCACCCTTTGGTAACATTGAAATCATGGGACGCCTTTTGGTAAATACTCATTTTTGGATGTGCCTTTTGGTAAATTGCCGATAACTTTTTATATAGAGTGAAGGGAAGACCACGTTTCTACAAGTCTAAGAATTCCATTGTCGTTACCTCCTATATTTTATCTTTTATTACACATTGAATAAGGAGTAAAAAAAAATAAGAGCGTTTCTTACGGGACCACATTCTTCGTATCGCTTCGTGTATGCACTTAATTAACTGTTTCATTTTCATGAGCTTTAGAGGTGGTTGGTTCAAGATCGGAGTGTCATTTCTAAAAGGGTCTCGGATTGTTGGGGGGCTCGATTGAGTCCATACGTTTTATTGAGATTTACTTCTCGTAGGAGTCCTTGGAATTGAGAATCCGGGTTGAGGTGATATTGGAGTTGAGAATTCAAATTTGGGACTTTGAGTTGAGAGCCTGACAGAGTAGTTCGGTCCTCATATGTGATTTCCTATTTAATTTAGTTAATCTGTTCGACATCATTAAAAAAATTAAAAAATAAAAAACTCTCACGAAGAATTACAAATTTTGGGATGCCATTTTGATTGTTGCCCTCGTAATTAATCAGTTTTGCCTTAAATTTGAAGC
>JAGFNQ010002510.1:306544-411127 GCA_024364735.1 Boesenbergia rotunda
CTCGAAAATGTCAATATTATGGTGGGGGAGGGCAATGGCGGAGCCAGAAATTATAATTTACCCTGGCTAAATTTTTTTTAAGACACTTGAACAAATAACAATTAAAAATTAATATTAAAAATATTGATAAAAAATTTTTGATCGTTAATGCATATTGTGAACCAAAATCCATACAATCCAAATCCATACAAAGTTTCAAGATAATCAACTAAAATTTAAAATTTTAAAGGAGATACTTAACAATAGATGGTACACGTCTTCCTCCAAGAAGAGTACAATCACCTATTCAGATTTTCCACCTATTTTGCAAGGAAAGAATTTTAAAATATCAGATGAGTTTAATGACACAAAATAATATACGGATATTAGTTTACTAAAAAGTAACATCGTTGATTAAAGTGGATAAATTACTTCCGAATTCACGGTTCGAGTTCTGTATTACAGAGTAGAGGCAACTACGCCTAAAATACATATCCAAATTCAAAATAAAACAATTACCTAATCCAGTTTAATTGCCACTCTAGCTGTAATTTCCAATTGAAGAACTTTCACGCCATCAACTTCCTACAGAAAAAATTAGCATAGATAACTCACAAAGTAAAAAAATCATTTTATGATCGATATATACACACACATGTTATTGAAGTTGTGCTCTACGATTCTTCAAAGTATAATATTCATCAATTATAGAATCTGAATCAATATTTGAAGCAAACTCTCTCTCAATGTAGATAATCATAGAATCTGTCAGAAAATCCTCTCCCATTCTATTACGAAGAACTGTTTTAACATGCTTCATAGCTGAAAATGCACGCTCTGTAGTTGCCGTAGAAACAGGCAAAGTTAACACTAGACGAATCAACTTGTCAATCAAATTATAGTATTGGAATTTTTTTGTTTCAAACAACCCTTGGCACAATTCTAAGATAGTGGACATATTCTGAAAATTTTCATGACAAATCACATCAAACTCATAATGTTGTAGTTGACATCTCAAATTATGCATTTCTTGTTCGGTGAAGTCCTCAGGATAATACTTCTCAGCGAGAGTACAAATCTGATCAATATCGAACCAATTAAAGTTATCTTTTGGATCCAAAGCAGAGCTAAGCATAAGAAGTTCTACTGTCTCATCACTAAATCTAGAGTTTAACTCTTCCAACTGAAAATCTATTGCGGCATTAAATATATTATAATGAAAGTGATGCTCAACTGTGATGGTATTCTTTTGCTGGCATGAACGACTAGAATGTTTAAAACGAGCACTCATCTATGGTATATCAATGTCCAATCTTGTGCAAAATGATTTGACATATGAAAGAAGAATATCACAACCTTCATTTCTCAATGTAAGAAGAAGTATTTTAGTTGTAGAGACCAAATCCATTGCATTTATGATATCAAGAGATTTTTTTTGTAAGTCACGACAAAGTAAATCTGTGATCCCCATAATTTTATGCATCAAATGCAAAATAAAAATGAAATCAAAAGACTTCATCACTATTAAAGAACCACTAGCTTCCCCACGCATCGAAGTAGATGAACCATCAATGATAATATTTTCAAGCACCTCAATAATTGCATTATACTTATCTATTAAGCTGCAAATAAAATCAAAATGGGAGCTCCAACGAGTAGTTCCTGCTCGATGCAAAGTACCAATTTGATTAGCTCCTCTCCCCGTTTCGCGTTCACCAGCACCAATAGAACGTGCAATTTCATTAACTTGAGCAGATTGTAACTCAGCATTGCGTTTGAAAGAAGAAGAAACCAGAATAACAATGGTTGTCATATTTGAAAAGAACAGTTATATAAAGGTCTCATTTTTAGCAGCTGCAACTAACGCTAGTTGAAGTCGGTGGGCAAAGCAATGTACATAATATGCATAGGGGCAATCTTTAAGAAATAAAGCTTGCAATCCATTAAAAGCATCACTCATGTTGCTAGCACCATCATACCCTTGACCCCACATATTATATATTTCTAAATTATATCTAGTGAGGACATCACATAACTCTTTCTTAAGTGTTGCAGCTGTGGTGTCATGAACATGCACAATTTGAAAAAAAACGCTCCCGTAAATAACCATGGATATCACCAAATCTCAAAATTATTGCTATTTATTCTTTGTTAGATACATCCTTTGCTTCATCCACCAAAATACAAAACTTAGAATCTCCAATTTCATCACGAATTTTATTTCTGACTCTATTACCAATAATATGCAGGATTTCTTTTTGAACTTCTGGTGAGGTATACTTTGCATTTCCTGGAGTTTTCTCTAAGATAACATCGCCAATATCAGTATTCCATTTTCCCAAAAGTTTTAGCATCTCAATGAAATTACCACAATTTTGGGAATCTAAAGATTCATCATGACCTCTCAATCCACATGCTTGCAAGCTAAGCCAACGGACACTCTCAATTGTTGCTGCAAGCCTTAATCGATTCTTTTGAATTTGTTCAGAAAATTCTCGATTCATAACTTTATCTATATGTCGAGTTGCATTCATCACATCAATAATAGATTTAGCAGATTTATTATGCACTGAGTTATAACTTCCTATGTGAGACAAAAAGGCACACTTGACTCCATCATTAACGCGCTTCCAACTTTTAAACCCTTAACTGTAAATGCAGATTATTGTGCTTCACTTGTTTCAAAAAGATAGCATGGAAAACAAAATGCTACATCCTTTGTAGGAGAGTACTCTAACCATGGAAATTTTTTAAACCATGCATATTGAAATCGACGATGTTGCTTTCCTGATTCAGATCGTGGGTACTCTTGCAATTTAGGTTGATATGACCCCATTTTGATATAAGCTCGTCTAATTTCATCACGATGATTAACATGATGTC
Organism: Boesenbergia rotunda; assembly: GCA_024364735.1. Classification (NCBI taxonomy): domain Eukaryota; kingdom Viridiplantae; phylum Streptophyta; class Magnoliopsida; order Zingiberales; family Zingiberaceae; genus Boesenbergia; species Boesenbergia rotunda. Next base: position 309,407 of record JAGFNQ010002510.1, read on the forward strand.
GCCACATGGAAATACACAATCCAGGATCTCGTTCAAGTGATGTTTCATCGAACTCAACTCTTTGAGATTTAGAAGGAGGTTCGAACTCCTCATTAGGAACAGATATATTAGTCTTGGCCCTCTCGGATGATGAAGGATTATCAATTCTTGGCTTAAAGAATGATAGAATATTGTTTCCTCCTTTTCTCTCTTGATTTGACATTAAAATAACCTAACACAGATAAATCTTAACATGATTAACATAGAATCTTATAAATTTTAAATAATGATTTCTAATAGATAGTAGGGCACCTAATTCAAACATAATAAATAGATCCAAGAACTGTCAAAATGAACTTACATGAATTATGAAAATTAAACATTGACAAGTTTAATTTTGTCTATATTATTCAACAAAGCTAAACCATCACTGCGAAATTTTCATTGATTGCTTGAGGAGCCACATACAAGGAGCTTGTCCAAAGTTGTGCATTGTGATTATGCCCAAGTTAAGTATCTGATGGCGCTTTGGCAAAATTTTCATTGATTGCTTGAGGAGCCACATAGTCCTTCATTGTCGATGAAAATAAATTTTGATCCCCAATCAACAATTCAGGCTCAAATGTACACAACCTCATAGGTTTAGTAATGATTTTAATGTAAATGTTCCAGTTCAAAAATTGATAACAAAGTCTGAGAAGTTCCTCTAAAAGTGGAACTTGTGTGACAACCATTACCCTCTCGTTATCTATTATGCTCTATGATAGTGTTATTCTTTGAGTAGAAACTCTATCTTTGCATTCTTTTAGGGGTTCCATCCTATGTACTCAATCATATTGCCTTGCAGAGCAAGTTGTCTTAACTTTGTCCATAGGTTTCAGTCAGAACATGCAATGTTATTTTGTCTGTACATAAATAACTCATGTCATGTATCTATAAAAAGGTTGCTTGTTAACCAGATTGCTATTTCATTGAGTTCGCCAAGTAATTATTGGCAGAACATAATATATAGCGGAGCAATGAATCCAATTCCAGGACATATGAAATATGAATGGTCGTGTTCATCTAACATTGCAATTACAGAAAGAACCGCCAGAATTAGGATCGGAAAAACAATCAGAAGAAGAATGAACTAATGGATTCCAATAATCTTTAAACAGACAGCAATGCAATTATAGCGGAGGAAAAAATTGAAACAAAAACCTCCACAAAGGAAAAGGGAATCATAATCAGAATGAGAGATTACCAGTCGCCAAGTCAGAGGAAGCCACAAAGGACGGAGAATTCGAGGACGATGAGTCGCAAAGGACGGAGAACCGCCATAGAGACTTGATGTTTGGCGAATTGGCGTCCAGGACGGCAGCCGGCAGGAATCTAGGTTTCGTCGGGCAAGAGAGGCGGCGGATGCGAAATTTAGGGATAGCAGAAATTATCTCTTTTTCCTATCTGCAGGCTAGGGCTAAGTATTAAGTCTGTACCGGGCTAAATATCAAAATTAATGGCCCATGCTTATTTTAAAATAGAGATAATAAGGGATTTAATTAAATGGACCCCGGGCTACAGCCGGGGTAAACTTAAACGTGGCTCCGCCCTTGGGGGGGGGGGGAGGGGTGTTGGGTTGAGATGGGATGCCAATATTCGGGAGGATATATATCAAATGGAGGTTGGGAGCCGTAATACGAGGAGCTGAAAATTTAAAAAAAAAATTATGAAATGTATGAAACATTTGGAAAATTTTGGGGATAATGCGTAGAAGTGGAAAATTAAAAATATTGAACATGAGAATAATTGTATGAACTTTGAATAGTTGCATTTTTCTTCAATATTTTTAGAATTGAAAAAATTACTAAAAGATCTACTATAATTTAGATGCATTTTCGAAGAATAAAAGATAAAATGGAATAGAAAAAAATAAAGATAATAACAAAAATGAAATGACTTGATTGGGATGAATGAAAAAAATTAAAAGATAGATAGATATATATAAACAGCAAAATTAGCTGTTTATAACGGATAGTTCTTTCAAAAGAAATGATAGGAAAAATCTCGGTTTCAATGCAAATGGCTGATTAATGTCAAATTTTTGTTAACACTGGCTCCACCGTCTATGGAAAACTAAGGTTTCAAAAAAAAAAACTACGGTTTCAAAAATAAAAACCAGCCCTTACAATGGTGATCATGTCTTCATGTCTTTACACGGTTTTTAAATTATTTTTTTTAAAAAAACTTGTATTGGAGATGCTCTTATGTGCTCTATTTTTTCTACTAAGAAAATCTGAGGAAAAAAAATACAACTAAAACATTTTTTCTACCGGTTTAATTTTATTTTTGATTTATTTTCTACAAACACAGCATAAGATATAAATATATATCTTAGACAATGAATTATGAAGGAAAAAGAAAAGAAAAAAAAGAAAGGTAAACAAATCATCTTCCTATTTATCTTTTTCACCCAATCAATCTCAACTTATCTTTAATCTGATAGGTATCAAAAAAAAAAAATGAACAACATACATCGACCTTACCATCCTTGCACCAGTACACGGGTCGTATCTCATCAAACAGAACACTGGCACGGGCCGTATTCCCTTTCCGGCCCAACAAACTGATCATGTTGTTGAAATTAAGTGACAACGCAACCCTTCTGAATCATTCCAGCAAAAGCTTCTCGGCGTCCACCCTCCGGCCGCTCTAAACATGCTTCTGAAGTTCTGAGGATCATGCTGTGCGATTGCAGCCGCCGTATAGGAAGGCATGCATGCGTTCCAGAACTGGATCGCTTCATTGATTCAATTGGCCTCCTTGCTCTTGCCGTTGATCAAGATCACATCTCAGTACCAACAATGGATGCTAATAACTGTTGGAATTTATTGGCTGGATGGATGGATTGGTCTTGTTCCGGCTAAAATATTATTGATGGTCAAGTCACCGGTCAATAAGCCTGATATGCATTATTCATTAATTGTAGATATTGATGGTTAAGTCACCGGTCAATGAACCTGATATAAATTATTCATCGTAGATCATTGAGAAAGATGAAGAAAGAACCTGTATTTGCAGGAATCATCAATGAGGTGTCGCTGATATTGATGAAGTCACCATGGTATGAGGGAAGATGAGGCCAATATGTGTTGACGGAGTCGTTGTGAGCGATAGGGAGGTGGGCCATTGGAGATGCTTGCAGTCTTGTAAAAGAGTGTCATCGTGCCGTGCAAAGAGGATTTTGGAGAGCCTTAGGCTTTAGCCTTGGTCCACGAGAGGAGGACTTTTTCATAGTACAAAGGAATAGGAGATGCGTCAGCGCATCCAAATAGAAAGCTGATCGAAGATGAACGGGGCGTTGGCTAGAAATAGAAGGCTTGGGCACGACAGTCAAGGGCATTGAGCCAGAAATAGGCGGCACGGAGTTGAGAGTCGACTATGAGCCAATCAAGGACCCTAAATTGGAAGTAGAAGGCATGGAGCGGGGCCGACAAAGGGCCAGCCGGGAGGTCGGAAGACTCCTGGGAGGAGGAGCATGGCAGCGTGGTACACGACAGTGAGGACTGCTTGGAGGCCGGATTGATAGTGGAGGCGGAGCATAGTCAGAGTTTGCGACCTAGGCGGGGGATGAGGCGGGAGAGCCGGTGTTAATAATATGTTTCAAAATTAATAATGGATAAAGATGAGTTAATGAATTGATGATGTGAAAATAATGGATAGAGATAGAATTTAATTAGGATGAAATTTAGTTGAAAAATAAAAGTGTCTAGATTCAATGTATGTGGAGTTAATATTTATCCAATAAGCCTATAAATATGTAACCTTTTAGTGAATGAAATCAAGTTGAATTGTTTAGTTTTCTTCTTCTCTCCTTTTCCACAAGTGTGTCACTCCTCTCCCATATTATTTTCTTCCAACAGAGTGGTATCAGAGCGAGGTTGGTTTGACGTATCCTAGTTTGCTTGCAATGACAATCATCTGAGTTTCTCAGCCCCTCATCCCCATTTCAAAGGAGAGTGCTACGAATTTTGGAGTATCAAAATGAAGATTCTATTTATATCTCAATATCTTTGGAATTTAGTAGAGAAATGCTTTGACTACAAGAATACTGATGAAGGTCGATTAAAGGAGAACAGAATGAAAGATTCAAAGACACTGTTCATCCTTCAGCAAGCCATACATGAGACAATTTTCACAAGAATTGTAACTGCCTCATTTTCCAAAAAAGCATGCGAAATAATGTAGAAAGAATTCTAAGGCTCCTCCAAAGTGATAGCAGTGAAACTCCAGATCCTCAAAAGTGAGTTCGAGGCCTTGCTTATGAAGGGTAATGAAACTTTACAAGACTTTTTTTATCTAGGGTAATTTCTATTGTCAGTCAAATGAGATCTTATGGAGAAAAGATGACTGATGCAATTATTATTTTGAAAGTTTTCCGAAGTTTGACTCCTAAATATGATTACATAGCATAGTAACTGCGATCAAGGAGTCTAAAGATCATTCAACTTTCTCTTTTGATGAAATAATGAGTTCTTTGCAACCTCATGTGGCAAGGCGAAATATATCCACTGAGAAGAATGAAGAAAAGGCATTTCAAGCTTCTTAAGTGAAGGGGGAGATAAAAAAAAAGGAAGACTTCGCTGGTAGAGGTCGTGGAAGAGGAGGTTTTCGTGGTAGAGGACGTGGCAGAGGAAGAAGTAATTTTAATGAACAAGAGAAGCAATTCAAAGGGGATTAAAAATGGAATAAAAATTTCATTCAGTCTTATGGTTGTAGAAAATTTGGGCATATAAAGGTAAATTATGGAAATAGCTCACAAGCAAATTATGTGAAAGAAGAAAATGAGGAAACTAAGGGGGCGTTTGGCATGCTTGTTTTCCATTTTCATTTTCTGTAGAAAATACGATTTTTTGGAAAACGTGTTTGGTTTACATTTTCCAGCCTTATTTTTCAGAAAAAGATATAGCGTTTTCTGAAAAAAAACTAGAGAATGAAATAAAGTCATTTTTCAGAAAATAAGAAAATGTGATTTTCTGGAAAATAAAAATAGAAAATGGGGCAAACTAAACACCCCCTAAGTTATTTATCGTTCTTTCTCATTCAAATGATGTTCAAAACGATATTTAATATTTGGATAGTGAATGTTCAAATAACATGACTGGCAATAAAGTCATTATTTAAAGAGCTTGATGAATCACAGAAGATGCTAGTAAGACTTGAAGATAATAAGCAGATACTGTTGAGGCAATCTATGGTCCGTGGGACCATGTGTTTTGATATTTGGGCAAAGGGTTTAAGTTAGGATTCACCCTTATATTTGATATCCGTATTTGAGTGTGTAGGTTCTGTAGGATACACATAGATTTTGCTTGACGGCTTCGGGTCCAGTGAAGGATGGCATGAGGACGAGCCATGACTTGTATGCATCCGAGAGACCGTGGACAAGACAGCAACGATGAGCCGAGGGAAGCGCACTTCGAGGCATACGCGAAGGATGACATATGGAGATGAGCCGCGGGGTTGTATGCATCCAAGGGACGAGAGCCAAAGCGAAGAGGCTTGAAGGTAAGAGTCAAGGATACAAAGGAAGAGTGAAGTGAGTCGTGAGGGTCCGAGTGATGAGTGAATTGTACTCGGGAAAGAAAATCCTAGGTTTAGGGTTTATTCAGTCGATTGGTAGAGGTCACAGAAAGATCAGTTGACTGATCTTCTGTGTAGTCGACTGGTGTCGGCTGAGAATTCGAACGTTGGGTTATAACTTTCAAATTTGGTTGGATCAGTCGATTGATGTTGGAACCAGTTGACTGTGTTGGGATCTCTCGGCACCAAAATACAAAACGCAGCGGAAACGAGATTCCTTGAGCGATCCATGCGAAAGAAAAACTCGTACAAAGTTGATCTACATCTACTTCTAAAGAAGATATACCTTTAGAGTGTGTCCTTCGCTTATCTCGCTCGTCCAAGATGCGCCGGATCTCTTGCACGTTCAAGTGTTCGTACCTCTATTCTAATCCACACGGACACGATCTCTCAACTCCGGAAAGAACTACCTTAGTTGTGCTAGCAACTTGAGGTAGTTCGCAGAACACCAAAAACCCTATAGAGTTTCGGCCAAAGGGGAGAAGAGGAAGAAGAGAGGAAGGAAAGAAGGGAAAGCTCACACACACATCATTCAAAATGACTAGACTCACTTTTATACACATCCCATGAATATGAAGAGTCTTTTGTCTCTTTGACTTCCCTTCATTAAAGTCAATAAAGAGCACATCTTTTCATGTGACTCTTCACCTTCTCTTCATCCAATGAAGAGAGACTTTTCTCTTCCCTTCATTAAACACTTTAATGAATTTCTTCATACAATTCTGACCGGGCCTCTCGGGCTTCCGACCAGGTCTCCCGACCAAGTCGCCGAGCTCCCGACCCAGTCTGCCAAGCGTCGAGCTCCCGACCCAGTCTGTCGAGCGTCGAGCTCCCGACCCAATCTGCCGAGCGCCGACTCGAGTTCCCGACCTAGTCTCCCGAGTTCCCAACTCGAGCTCCCGACCAAGTCCCTGAGCTCCTGACCCAGTCTGCCGACCCGAGTCTCCCGAGCTCCCGAGCACCCGAACTAGTCTCCCGATCGGATCTCCCGATCGAGTTCCCCACTCAGTCTCTCGATCAGACTTCCCGATCGGATCTCCCGAGTTCCCAACTTGGGCTCCCGATCAGACTTCCCTAGTTCCCAACTCGGGCTCCCGATCAGACTTCCCTAGTTCCCAACTCGGGCTCCCACTCAGATTTTCCGAAGCATCATGTCCTTAGTGTGTGACCCAATAGGTTCTCGTGACGTTGACAATGTGCCTAAACACCTTAGACACATAAGCAATGAGCGGCATCTAGCAATGCATCATTGCTACCCAAGTAACATGAAAAGCCGAGATCCGACTAAACCTCTGTGACTATGATAATGTATGACCTTACCCTTCTATCCTTGATATCTAGATTGACCAATGAGGCATAGACCGTGTCATCCTCGATCAATCTATGTGTTTCTTGATCCCCGAGTAGACTCACTCAAACAAATGTGCTCAATATCTCATATTGACTCATTTGAGCATGGTCATGCGTTTCAGTAGGCCTACTCGATCAAGGGGCCCACAGATATCACTCCCGTCATATAGGAGGGATAGATCTCATCTACATCACTCACATCCCTCCACATAATTCATTACATACCCAGTGATTGCCTTTATAGTCCACCCTGTTACGGGTGACGTTTGACGATACCAGAGTACATAACTCCTTATGTAGGGAACCGTAGTGACTTCAGGTCTAAGGACTATTCATACCAATAGTCACATGAGAAAGTTTATGATACTCATATGACAATCTATGAAACTTTCTCATGACGGGTCAATTCAGTACACATTCTCTAATGTATACCCATGTGTCAACTTGATATCACATATCCATGACTTATGAGCTCAAGTCATCAATTGACCTACATGCTAGTCTCCATGCATTAATATTGTCCCTGAATATTAATGCTTGACTAGAAATGATTTAGTATAGTGTTCTCTACATTATCTCTCTATCGATTCAACTAATCGATATAATGTAGATAAGAACCTACTGCACAAGGACATTATTATACTTAGTTATTTGACACAACAATACAGTAAGTATAATAACCATGCCTTCAATAATGATAGAATATGATATAAAAAGTCCCTAGTCAATCATCACATAATTGGCCCTAGGGCTCCTACTAACAGACTGGTAATGACTAGTTCAACCATGAGCTCTATTTAAGAGAGCTTGGATTGACTGGCTAGGGTTGATGAAATTAGCTTTGATTAAAGGCCAATTAGTAGTCTAAGTGCTCAAGTGTGTATTGTGGGTTGTGGCGAGTTTCTCCACCCACAAGGAGCTACACGAGTATAGCCGGAGGTTTTCCGCGAATTCATCCATCGAAGGATCGGGATCATCCACATTACAGATAGTTTTGGAGTAGGAGCACCATCTCCGAACCACGTTAAAGGTTTTGTGTTAGTGTTTGTTCTTATTATTTAGTTTATATTTCCGCTATGTTACTAACCTTATAGGAAGATCAAGCATATTGGGGCGATTAGCTATTCACCCCCACTAGCCATACGATCAAGTCCCAACAGATACAAGTCGAAGGCAAAGACACTATTGCTATAGAGACTAGTGATGGTAAAGTTAAATTACTTAACAAAGATACTTGACAGCCTATTGTTAAAGTGCAAATAATAGAAAATAAGTTGTTTCCACTGAAGATCTCTAATGTGGGAAACCAAGCTTTTATTGCTAGTGAAGAAAATGCATCAAAGATGTGACACTTGAGATATGGGTATCTCAACTTCAAAGGAATGCAACTTTTAAATCAAGGAAGTCTTTTCCAAGTGGAGGTATGGTTCTTGGATTACCCGAAATTAGTTCTCTTGGTTTAAGTGAAGGATGTGTACTTGGAAAACAAATAAGGAAGTCTTTTCCAAGTGGACAATCATTTAGAGCATCATAATGTCTTGAGTTAATTTACGCTGATTTATGTGATCCTATGAGAACTACATAGTTTGGGGGTGGTAAATATTTCTTAATATTTATTGATGATTTTAGTCGAATTAGTTGGGTATATTTTCTAGCAGATGAGTCAGAGACTTTTGAAAACTTCAGAAAATTCAAGACACTTGTGGAAAATTAGTATGGTGCCTTAATAAAGACTCTTCGTACAAAACAAGGAGGTGAGTTCTTATCTAAAGAATTTAATGAATTTTGTGATGAACATGGTATCCATAGGGAATTAATTGCACCTTATACACCATAGCAAAATAGTATTGCCAAACGAAAAAATCGAACAATTGTAGAAATGACTAGAAATTTGCTAAATATCAAAGGACTTCTAAATATTTTTTTGGGCTGAAGGAGTGGCAACATCAGTTTACCTATTGAATATTTCTCTAACAAGGGTGGTCATGAATCAAACACCATTTGAAGCATGGCGAGGTAAAAAACCATCGGTAAATCACTTGAGAATTTTTTGTTGTATTGCATATGCTTTGATTAATTCTCAATTTTGTCATAAACTTGAGAAATTTTTTTTTTTTGAAAAATGCATCTTTATTGGATATTGCAATCAATCAAAAGCATATCAGTTATATAATCCTCTTACTGACAAATTGATTATAAGGAGAGATGTAGATTTTGATAAAGATTCGAGTTGGAATTGGAATCCACAAGAAGAAGAGACTCAAGTTCTTATCTCAGTAGAGAACAAAACTCTAATAACTGAAGGTATTAAATCAGCTCCTTTGATGTCATCAGCTTTCTCACCAACAAATTCAAGTAGCAGCTCATCCTTCTTACAAGAGTCTTCAGATGAATCACCTCCAGCAAAGGTCAGATCCTTAAGAGAAATTTATGAATCATGTTAATTTGTTCTCTTTGTTACGGATCCTATAACTTTTGAAGAATCAGTAACAAAGGAAGAATAGTGAAATGTAATGAAAGAAGAGCTATTGGCAATCCATAAAAATGAAACATGGGAAATGGTGAATCTACCTGAAGGCAAGAATGTGATTGGGCTCAAGTGGGTGTTTAAAACAAAATACCATGCTGATGGAACCATTAAAAAAATATAAGGCTTGACTTGTTGCAAATGGATATTCGCAACAACAAGGTTTTGATTTCGAAGAAAATTTCTCTTCGGTTGCTAGATTTGAAACTGTGAGAATTATCCTAGTATTAGCTGTGCAATTTGATATTAAGTCTGCATTTCTGAATGACGACTTGCAAGAAGAAGTGTATGTAGTTCAACCAGAAGGCTTTATAATCGAAGGCAAAGAAACAAATGTGTACAAATTGAAAAAAACACTTTATGGGTTAAAACAAGCCCCACACGCATGTTATAGCAAGATTGATGGCTATTTTCGACAACATGATTTCACGAGAAGCAAAAATGAACCCACTCTTTATGTGAAGAAACAAGATAGAGATGATTATCTTATTGTGTGTCTTTATGTCGATGATATAATATATGAGTTTTTTTTTATTTTCGACTGGCTTATTTTAAATCTAATATGATGAAGAAATTTAAAATGTCATATATGGGAATATTGCATTATTTTCTTGGTCTTAAAGTGAAGCAAGGAGTTGATGGGATTTTTATCTTACAAAAAAAGTATGCGTTAGATCTTCTTAAAAGATTTAGTTTACTCAATTGCAATTCAGCTTCTACGCCCATGAATATAAATCAGAAGTTGCAACTAGAAGGTGGTTCAGAGAAAGCTAATGCAAAAAATTTCAAAAGTTTGGTTGGGACCTGATATTATTTTTTCTGTTGGTGTAATTTCCAAATTTATGCAAAATCCTACGAAGCATCATCTTGGAGCAGCTAAAAGGATTTTACGCTATATTGCTGGAACTATGGATTATGGAATTTGGTACACTAGAGTTTCAAAATTCGATCTTTTGTAGATTCACTGATAGTGATTGGGCACGTTTAGTGGATGATCGAAAGAGCACCTCAACTAGTATTTTTAATTTTCGATCAGGAGCAATTTCATGAAGTTCAACGAAGCAAGCTACTACTGCCTTATCCTCTTCAGAAGTAGAATATGTAGCAGCAACTTCAGCAACATGTCAAGCAGTTTGAGTTAGAAGATTACTTGAAGAAAAGATACGACTATTATTTTTTATGATAACAAGGCGACCTTTGCGATGAAAAAAAATCTAGCTTTCCATGCGATGACTAAGAATATTGATATTCATCTACATTTTATTCGAGACTTAATCACAAATGATGAAATTGTGTTGGAGCATTGCAGCACACATGAACAAATAGCAGATATCTTGACGAAGTTACTTTCCAGAGATAAGTTTATTTAATTCAGATCATGTCTTAGTGTTTGTAATTTTGAATCAAGGGGGAGTATTAATAATATGTTTCAAAATTAATAATGGATAAAGATGAGTTAGTGGATTGATGATGTGACAAATAATGGATAGAGATAGAATTTGATTAGGACAAAGTTTTGTGAAAAAAATAAAAGTGTCTAGATTCAATGTATGTAGAGTTATTGCTTATCCAATAAGCCTATCAATATGTAACCTTTTGGTGAATGAAATCAAGTTGAATTGTTTAGTTTTCTTTTTCTTTTCTCTTCCAAAAGTGCGTCACTCCTCTCCCATATTATTTTCTTCAAATAGTTGGGAGCTCCGGGGGAAGCGAACGCCTGGATGCGACTGCTTGTGTGAACCACAGAACAGTGTTGGCGATTAGCTGCATAGAGAGAGAAGGAGGTGGAGGTCTGATTGATCATGTCGTAAAGTGAGGTGGAATCCCCAAGGGCGAGATGGTTCCCCGAACGCCACGAGCTGCTGATGTTGGCTCCTGTCTGCAAGAAAACAACTGTTAGTAAACTCGCTGGGGAAGATCCCCGGTCAGGCCCTCAGACGGTCAAGTTAGTATCCGCAGGAATATAGTGAAGAAAAGGGAGCAGTAGACGAGAGCAAAATTGCGCATACCTGCGGAAGGAGGAAGGTAGGGGCTTATATAGCCGGGGGAGCTGACAACCCCTGTCTGTGTCAATCACTTTTTGGTACTTGCATGAGACAGGGGTATGGATGTTTGTCAGCTCACAGGAAGGCACCGATAAGCGCCACTATACCTGACCCATCGAAGGGTGGCATGGTGCGGGGTGCTCGGGTAGTATAGTAGTACATAGTTAGCGGGATATCCGCGACGTGTGCCATGAATGAGTAAGGCTCGCGCTGACCCCTATATCAGGGTCGTACATATGATGTCCCGGAGTGCAAGTGGCGTAAGGAAGGGCTGGCCCTGAGACCGGTTGCCGATCGGTTGCCGACCGGCTGGCCCGAGTGATATTGGTCGGGTCGGGTGCCATGTCTTCGAGTGACGTAGGGGGATGCTTAGCCCTGAGCCACCCGACTTATCCCTGGGTCTGGTGGCCGAGTCAGGGGATGCTCGGTATCGACTCGCCCGACCTGACCCAGGGTCGGGCGTTTGGTGGTTCGAGGGCTCCCTGGTTCGGGAACTCCCTGGGTCGGGCCTTTGTTGGCCCGACCTCCATTGATCGCCGTGTATTATTCAAGTCAGGGTCGGCTCCTCAGTGTCCCTAAGTAGGTTGGATCGGGCCGAATTTGGTCAACTTGACTCCTGAGCCCCTCGATTCACCTGGACTCTGAGGGCCTCAGCTTCGACCTTGTCTAGACGTGGCGCCAGGCTGGCCGACCGAGCTACCCGTCACCTAAGCCGGGATCATAAGCATCCCCTTTGAGTCTAGTCGTAGGAGGCGCCGAATCCAACTGACTGGACAGTTGTTTTAGAGCAAGCCTGGTGCACTCGAGTGGTCTTCCTTGCCGACTCTCATAGCCGCATCTGAGCGGGTTGCCCGACTGGCAGACCCAGTCACATCATGCCGTCTTTTCTATCTCATCCTTCATCTGAGCCGAGACGATTTGTATCCCTCTCATTAATTACCGCATTAACTGCCAGGCTACGTGTCCTCTGGCTATTGCTTCCCCGATCAACGAGGAGTCTGTCGCCCGTCCTCGCAAATGATTAGTTCGCACGTGTGCCTCGCCACCTCGGGGGTTACTTGGGCCCGATCGGACGACTCGTATCCCTTCCCGCCTTTCCTCTGGCTCGTCATCGGACGCTGGACATCGCTTCCCTGACCCTATAAATAGGTTTTTACCCTTTGGGTTTACCATCGCCCTTCGCACATGATGCCGAACTGCTGCTCTCGCACGTTCTACTAGGGTTCCAGCGAGACTTCGCGGTGTGTACTTTCCGGCTGTCTTCTCCGGCGAATCTTCTCTTATTCGGTCAGTCCTCTCTCCTTCGTTTCCCTTATGGCTTTCTCCTCTTCCCACTTGGACCCATGGTACTCTACCATGGTGTCCGAGCTTGACCATCACGATCTCAAGGAGATCCATGCCGACTACCACATTCCCCCCCCCCCCCCCCCGACCACCTTCTTCGCTTACCCCGTTCCACCGACCGACCTGCGACCCCTCCCCTTGGTTATATCACCCTCTCCCGGGACCATCTGTAGGCTGGGCTGCGCTTTCCTATCCACCCCTTCACCGCTATTTGTCATTTCTTTCAAATCCCTTTATCTCATCTTGCCCCGAATGCCATCCGACTGATCTGTGAGTCGGTGGTCATCTTCTCCCTGTACAAAATTCCCCTTCAGCCTGAAATTTTTTACTACTTTTTCTATCCTAAAAAATAAGAGCCGGGCGATTTCTTCTTCCAAGCCCGAGCCAAAACATCTTTTCTGTCGAAACTTCCAACCTCTAATAAGGGTTGGAAGGAGCGATACATTTTCGTCAACACTACCCCGACCCCGAGCTGGCCGACCGACTAGATATCTGACCTTCCTCCTTCTCCCCCTCTCCCCAAGATCTACCTATCTCTCCATTCCTATCAATTGGCCCTTACTAAAATCGGGGGTCGACATTTCCATGGTGGGCATCTGCTGAGCGAGGACATCTTGTACGTGTTCGGGCTCAACGCCGTGCCGTTTCGTCGGCCTGCCTCACTCAGTAAGTTCTCTGTTTGGGTTCTTTGCTCATTTATGGCTGACTAAGCGTTGCCTTATTCGCAGCCAACATGATGCTAGCGGGGGCTTTGGAGGAAGGCTTTGGCTTGGACAATGCTGAGCTGGAGGCTCGCCTGCTGAGCAGTTAGCTCAGCAGGAGGCTGTTCCATCGGCCCCTGAATTATCACTTTCTTCCAATCCCGCGCCCGCGCCGACAGTTATTCCTGTCCTTGGGTCCGAGTCAGAAGATGACCAGTCCCTCATCCTTCGGCTTAGGCGAGGGCGTGGAGCAGAGCCTAGGCCGCTACCCCCCGACCCTACGGAGGCTTCTACCAGCCGGTCGCGGAAAAAGCAGAAGGGACAAAGGCCCCTAGCTGAGTTCTCCGCACCACAGTCCTCTTCGCACCAAGCCTCATCGGGGGACTCGGATTCTCCCCAGCCGGGGGATCCTCTTCGTCATCTCCTGATGCTTCTGATGGGTATGACTTGGCGTCCTTGAGAGACCTCTCCATGTCTACGGATTAAAAATTAATCCGAACGGGGACCCGTCTCCCAAACGACCATCTCGTCATCGTATCAATCGGTTCGAATTACAACTTAGCCAATCTCAACGATCGGACCTTGTAATTTGCCTAACCGATCGACCGCAGAAAAGACGACGAGTGGATCGCCGATTTTTGTGTTTATTATCGGGGTCCAATAATTAATTATCAAACATTAATTAAAGCATTAATCAATCATGATAATTAATTAACAAGTCACATAAAATGATAGAACTAATCAAGGGAGTCAAGAGAGAAATATACCTATCTTTACCTCGTAGTAGATCCGACCCCGGGCCGAGTCCAGCCCGGAACCGGCCCTGGTCAACGGGCCGGGTGGCCCGTTGACCCGGTTTGCCGGGCCGAACCGGAACCGACCCGGTAGGATGTCGGGCCGGTTCCGGTTCCAACGGCGAGAACCCGCGAACCGGCGGTTAATCGCCGGGTCCAATGGCACTGAACCGCCAGTTCAGTGCCGTTGGAGGCTTTTTGATTTTTTTTGGACGGATGAGATCATTTGACCGTTTTTTGATCAATGGCTATGATTTAGTGACCGTTATGATCCGAACTCTATAAATAGGGAGCTCATTTCATCATTTTCACTCACAACACAACTTCTCTTCTCTCAATCTCTCATTCTCAACTCTCTAACTCTCAACTTCTCTCCGCGTTCTTCATCGACGATAATGGAAGGAGGTCACGGAGCTTCATTATCTCGATCTCGGAGGGGAAAGAAATTGCATACGAGGATCCCAACCTTCAAATTCAATCCATTGATGATGAGACCGAGGCTCAGCCCCAACGCCCTCCGATCCCCGAAACACAAGGAAGTACCGATGCGATTACTTTTAAGGTTCGGGAAAATCCTCCTTTAAAATCGTCTATTTTCACTAAACATTTTGAGAAGATCACACTTCCGTCGGGAGAAATGCATGCAAAATGCGAGCATTGCAATACTTCCTACAAATTCCAAGCCGGCGGCGGCTATGGGTTGTTGAAACGACATGTAGAAATGAAGCACCCGACGGAATATGGGCTTGACCGCTCTCAAACACAATTATCTAGATTTTCTAGCGGTAGTAGTATTGATTCTGGTTTATTTTTATATTCAGATAATAAATTAAGAGAATTATTAGCCTAATTTGTTTCCGTAGAACATCTTTCTTTTAGTTTTGGATCTAAATGCACATTTGAAGATTTTTGTACAGAATCTCTTAATCCTGCTGCTAAATGTGTACCTAGGACTATATTAACTCGTACAATTAAAAGATTAGTAAAACAAGGAAAAAAGAATTTAATTGAAGAATTTAGTAAATTAAATAATAAAGTTTCTTTATGTTCCGATATTTGGAGTGATCATTGGCAAACTCATTCTTATATGGATATAACATGTCATTAGATTGATAACTCTTGGATCCTTCAAAAAAGATTATTAGCTGATAGAGTTTTTGATGAATCACATACTGCTCATAACATTGCACAATTATTACACATAGTTTTAGAAGAATATGGATTGACTCATCAAATATTTTCAATATCATTAGACAATGCTAGTTCTAATACCGCTTCAATAGATGAACTAAAATTTATTTGTCAACCTGTCATTGGAGGTTTATTTTTTCATATTCGTTGTGTATGTCATATTTTAAATTTATGTGTTCAAGATGGTTTAAAACTTTTACAAAATTATATTCAACCAATTAGAACCGTAATTTCATACTTATGGTCTCATCCATCTATGATGAAATAATGGGGTAGATTTTGTAAAGCTAATGGAATGCGACCAAAAAAATTTCCACATGATGTTCCAACACGTTAGAATTCAACATATCAATTATTACAAGATTCTTTTCAATATAAAGATTTATTATGTTTATTTTTTGTACAAAATAGTAATACTAATATATATTTATTTTCACAACAATGGAATATTTGTAGTAGTATTTGTGAAATTTTAAAAGTTTTTAACGATGCAATTGAACAACTTTCTGGTGTTTATTATCCTACTGCTCATTTAATTTTAGTAAAATTTTGTAGTATAGTATTAATATTAAATGAACATTTAAATGATGAAGCTTTAACTTTATGTATAATAGCTATGAAAACTAAATGGGAAAAATATTTTTATTTAATTCCTGAAATTTATTTAATTGCATTTGCTTTAGATCCTAGATTTAAATTAGAAGTTTTACAAGAAATGTTAACTTTATATTATGACGCATTAATTCCTATTAAAGATTCTTCCTTTCCGTATCCAGCTAATATTGTATATAATATTAAAAATAATTTATATGTTCTTTATAATCAATATTTTGTTAAATATGGAACACAAACTAATATTTCTGAAACACAACAACCTACTACTATTAATTTAAAACTTACAAAGCCCAACTTTTATTAAAAGAATGGACGAAACGTCTACGAGGATCCTCAAGTTCGACACAGGAACTTGAGAATTATTTTATGACTTCTTTTGATTTTAATGAAGCAGATAGCGAAGACTTCGACATCTTGAAGTGGTGGTTACAGAAGGCTCAAAGCTTTCCCGTTCTCTCCGTGATCGCAAAAGAAATTTTAGCTTCTCTAGTGTCGACTATTGCTGTGGAGCAGACGTTCAGTGCCAGCGGCAATATATTAGATGAACGACGATCAACTATGTCTCCTGACTCATTGGAAGCTCAAGCATTACTTGATGATTGGACCAGAGCCGAGAAGCGAATCCAAGGAATGCAACTTTCAGAAGACGAAGTCGAAGAATTTGATATCGAAGGAACAAATACAACGGGAACGGGAGGAAATGCAAGTGAGTGAGAAAGGGTAAAAATGTAAAAAATATAAAAGGGTAAAAATGTAAAAGAACTACGTGGGCTTTGATTCCCCTATACCCTAAGGGGATACATAGACAACTTATATAAGTGCAAGCCCTTTTTTTTAATAAAATTTATTTTTTTAATTTAATTTTTAATTGAACCGGACCGTGAACCGGCGGTTCCGAACCGTGAACCATAACCGTCTTGGGCGGTTAAGGTTAAGGGTCGACCTCCCACGAACCGTCGAACCGGCGGTTCCGAACCGTCGAACCATCGATTCTGAACCATGGTCAGGTCTACCTTGTAGTCTTCTACCTTATGCTCCTTCCCTCTTGGACGTCGTGTGGGCAACGAGCTACCAAGAACCGGAATCACCAAGGGCTCCAAACAACTCCTTCCACTAGCCGAAACCCTAGAGCTAGGGTCCTCACCGCCCAAGCTTCTTCATCTCCTAGCTTGCGCCGTCGGCCACTCCAAGGTCTCCGAGGTGTCCCGGCCGCAAGCTCACAGACCAGAGAAGATGATGGAAGGTGAAGAAGTGGATGAGGAAGGGAGAAGAAGTCACTTCTTCTTCCCTAAACCCGCCGCCAACCCTCTACTCTCCTTCCTTGTCGTCGGCGCCCTTGCGCACTCCTTCCTTGCCGCCGACCACTTCCTGACCTCCTCAAGGTGGCTCCGGTCATATGCTGGAAGAGGAGAAGGTCCTCCCTTTCCTTGTGCCCCTCACCGAGAGAGAAGAAGAGAAGAACAAGAAGAGAAAAAAACTCTCTTCTTGTGTTGTCGTCGGCGCCCTAGGAGAGAGAAGGAGAAGGAGAGGAGAGGAGAGAAATATTGGGGCAATCTATGATCCGGAGTGACCATGTATTTTGATTTTTGGGCAAAGGGTTTAAGTTAGGTTTATCCTTGTGGTTTGATATGTGTGATTGAGTTTGCAGGACTTGGTGAGTCACACATGGAGTACGCATCCGAGGGACGAGACCCGAGGGAAGAGGACTCCAAGGGCAAGCCGGGGGAAGTGGACTTCAAAGGGCATACGTGAAGGATGGCATGGAGGCAAGCCGAGGGCTTGCGTGCGCATATGAGGGACGACAGCTGATGGAAGAGGACTTCAAGGGGCGAGCCAAGGGAGTGGACTTGAAGGCATACGTGAAGGAGGGTCTTCGGAGTGAGGGAGAGTGAATATGTAAGCTGGGCAGTCGACTGGGAATGGATCAGTCGACTGCCAGCGGGGAACTCGAACTCATAGAAAGATCAGTCGACTAGTCTGGGACCAGTCGACCGATCAGGTCAAAAATATAGCCGTTGAGTTAGCCGTTGGCTAGCTGTTGCGGTGGGATCAGTCGACTGCCCTAGGGGCAGTCGACTGACAGCGGCTAGTTCAGCCTTAGGCTCTATTTAAGAGAGCTTCATTTTGGCTGAGAGTTTCTTGACGAAATGAGCTTGGTTAGAGTTCATCAGTAGTCTTTGTTGCTCAGAAGTATTTTCCGAGTTGTGGCAAGGTTTCTCCACCCACAAGGAGCTACACGAGCTAGCCGGAGGTCTTCCGGGGAGTCATCCACCGACGGATCAGGATCGTCCACCTTACGAACAGCCGTGGAGTAGGAACGTCATCTCCGAACCACGTAAAAGTTTAGTGTTAGCGTTTGATTGTTTACATTGTTTATAGTTCCGCTTGCGCACACTAACGTTGTAGGTAGAAAAATCGAGAAAAGCTATTCACCCCCCTCTAGCTTAATGGTAAGAACCTAACAAGTGGTATCAGAGCGAAGGCTCGCTCATCTACGGACTAACCGCTGGGAGAGCAAAAAGCTAGAGGAAATGACGCTCGAAGAAAGATTAGGGGACGACATCAACATTCCACCTCCTTACGACTGAGAGAGTTTTGATTATTGGAGGATGCAAATAGAAGTATGGTTCAATATGGATTGGGAGTAAATGATCGCACAAAAATATCCATTTGAAGCCCCGAAGGATAAGCATGGGAAGAAGCTCCGACCAAGATATTGGACCAAGGAGCAACAAACTCAATCGAAGGCAAATGAGAAGGTAATTTCAATATTACTTGAGATTTTGCCTAATGATATAATTAGTAATGTAGGTTAATACAAAAATGCTTATGAGATATGGAGTAAGATGGTAGCGTTACATCAAAATCCTACACAAGCTCAAGTAGTAGAAGTGCCGGAAGAAGTGATCTTAATGGTCCAAGAAGAGGAAAAGGGCAAATCGGATGAGGAAAGAAGCTCAACATCCGAAGAGGAGAAGAAAGAGGAAAGAGATGTTGGTGCAGGAAGCACCATATCGAACCTTATTTTGATATTGGCAAAGGATTCAAAGTTAAGTTTGTTTGTGATCTAACAATATTCACTAAGTGTGCAGGAAAAGTCCTAGCGAAGGGCTGCTAGGCACCTGGCGAAGGGCTGCCAGGATCCAAAGCCCTAGCGAAGGACTGCTAGGCACCTGGCGAAGGACTGCCAGGATCCAAAGCCCTAGCGAAGGACGGCTAGGCACCTGGCGAAGGAATGCCAGGATACAAAGTCCTAGCGAAGGACTGCTAGGCAACTAGCGAAGGGCTGCTAGTCACCAAGTCCTAGCGAAGGACTGCTAGGCAACTAGCGAAGGACTGCTAGGCAACTAGCGAAGGGCTGCTAGTCACCAAGACCTAGCGAAGGACTGCTAGGCACCGGGCGAAGGACAGCTCGGTATACAAGACCTGGCAAAGGACCGCCAGGCAAAAGTCCAACCAGAGGAGCGGTTGGCATCAGGTACATTCTCCCGAGAGGAGTAGGTGAGGACGCGTTCCCCGTCGAGGGAACAGTAGGCGTCGGTTCGACCTAGGGTTCCATTTTGGAGACCCAAAGTCAGAACCAAGATAGCTAAGGCTGTATAATCTAATATTTTATTGTTTTATTGTGTTTTGGACTAACCCTGGATGTAGGACCGAAGGAACATGTGTCTGCAGCTCAGAAAGCCTCAAAGGAATGAGGCAACAGCTGACCAGGGCGCCCGGAGTATCCCGGGCGCCCCCAAGGTGAACACAAAATACAAGAAGCAAGATGGGCTTCGACAGTTCAACTCCCGGGCGCCCCCGTGCTCCCGGGCGCCCCCGCTGCTCCCGGGCGCCCCCAGCGCTCCGGGCGCCCCCAAGCGCAAGCGTCAAAGCTCAACCCAGCGAAGCCGAGGGATAAGATTTGACCCGGTCAACCCGGGCACCCCGGTCAACCCGGGCGCCCCGGTCAAAGCGGATCCCGAAGATAAAGGGATCATACGCTGACCGAGGAATTGGCGGATCAAATGCCACGTGGGGGGGGGGGGGGGGCGCCCCCGACATCCCGGGCGCCCCCAGGCCCTATATAAAGGGCCCTCGACCCCAAGCTTTAAACAACACTTCAATTCAACGCTTCAACGCTCTTCTGCTCCCGCGCTCTGCCACGGAAACCTCCCAACTCGAGCTGACGATGTCCCTCCGCTCCGAAAAGTCAACTTACATCGAACGTCGGTAACAAAGAGCTATTTTAGTTTACTGTACTGAATTCTGTTAAATATTTTTGTAAACTATTTTTGCGACATATAGAATTGCCCGCAGAAAACGGTCAACGACCGTGGGCCTTGGAGTAGGAGTCGACCTAGGCTCCGAACCAAGTAAAAATAATTGTGTTTGCGTGTGTTGTGTTTTTTCCGCTGCGTAATTGCTCTAATCCTAAAATCCGAACGATTTCCGATATTCACCCCCCCTCTATCGGTTCTCTCGATCCAACAAGAGATTCATCCATCTCTTCAAGTGAAGTGGCATAAGGAATTGAACAAACATCTACTTCATCAAAGGGGGAAGAAGAGGTATCCACTTCAAAGATTGAGGGGGAGGAGAGACCCACTTCAATACCGGAGCAAGAAGAAGCCTCAACCTCCACCAAAGCAAGGGCCAAAGACCACATCATTTGCTTTGGATGCAACAAGAAGGCACACTAAAAGGACAAGTGTCCATTAGGTAAAAAGGAGGTAAACCCTAAACCCAAGTCCATTCATTTAAAATCTAACATGGGTTGTAGGGAAAAGGAAGGGAAGAAGCACATTAGATGCTTCACATGTGGAGAGCTAGGGCATTATCACACCAAATGTCCAAGAAAAGGAGAGCTCAAAAAATTGGAGCATTTGAGAAGATGGGAAAAAGAAGAAAAGAAGAAAAGCTCATATCAAGGGGGAGCTACAAGGGTAAGGGAGGTAATCCCTAACTTTAAGAATGTTTAAAGTTTCCCTATGTATGCTAGAAATGATAAAAATTGCTTGCCTATGTGTAATTTTCGTTTCAAGTATCATGATAAAAATAGAGTTACTATTGCATGCCAAAATTCTAAGGAATCCAAGTCTCATGATCAATCTAGAACTTTTAGACCTGAGGACCAAGACATTAACCCTAAGAAAGGGAGACATATGCCTAGAAAAATGGATATATCTAGGGATGTCCAAAATAAGCATGATGATACTAAGGGTAAGAACCTAGAAAGGAAAAATCAAGTCTTAAGTTGAGAAAAGCACTTTATGGGTTAAAACAAGCCCCACGTGCATGGTATAGCAAAATTGATGGCTATTTTCGACAACATGGTTTCACAAGAAGTGAAAACGAACTCACTCTTTATGTGAAGAAACAAGGTAGAGATGATTATCTTATTGTGTGCCTTTATATCGATGATATAATATATATGAGCTCTTCTGATTTTCTGCTGGTTGATTTTAAATCTAATATGATGAACAAATTTGAGATGTCAGATATGGGAATATTGCATTATTTTCTTGGTCTTGAAGTGAAGCAAGGAGTTGATGGGATTTTTATCTCACAAAGAAAGTATGCAACATATCTTCTTAAAAGATTCAGTTTGCTTAATTGCAATTCAGCTTCTACGCCCATGAATGTAAATGAGAAGTTACAACAGGAAGATGGTTCAGAGAAAGCTAATGAAAAAAATTTCAGAAGATTGGTTGGAGGTTTAATTTATTTAACACATACTAGACATGATATTGCTTTTTCTGTTGGTGTAGCTTCCAGATTTATGCAAAATCCTACGAAGCATCATCTTGGAGCAGCTAAAAGGATTTTGCGCTATATTGTCGGAACGATGGATTATGGAATTTGGTACACTAAAGTTTCAAAATTTGATCTTTGCGGTTTCACTGATAGTGATTGGGCAAGTTCAGTGGATGATCGAAAGAGCATCTCAGCTAGTGTTTTCAATCTTAGATCAGGAGCAATTTCATGGAGTTCAAAGAAGCAAGCTACTACTGCCTTATCCTGTTCAGAAGCTGAATATGTAGCAGCAACTTCAGCAGCATGTCAAGCAGTTTGGGTTAGAAGATTACTTGCAGATCTTCACCAGGAACAAAAAGATGCGACTATTAGTTTTTGTGATAACAAGGCGACAATTGCAATGACAAAGAATCCAGCTTTCCATGCGAGGACTAAGATATTGATATTCGACTACACTTTATTCGAGACTTAGTCACAAATAATGAAATTATGTTGGAGCATTGTAGCACTCATGAACAAATGGCGGATATCTTGACGAAGTCACTTCCCAGAGATAAGTTTGTTTATTTTAGATCATGTCTTGGTGTTTGTAATTTTGAAACAAGGGGGAGTGTTGATATTAATGTTTCAAAAAATAAATAATTAATTAGTGGATTAATTATGTGGAAAATAATAAGATAGAGATAGAGTTTGATTGGGATAAAATATTTTGGAAGTGTCTAGATTCAATGTACGTGGACTTGGTGCCTATCCACTAAGCCTATAAATATGTACCATTTTCTAGTGAATGATTAAGTTGTTTTGTTTTCTTTCTGCATTTCTCCTCTGTCATAAGTGTGTCTCTCCTGTCCTCTATTCTCTTCCTCCAACAGATCAAAGGGGTCAGCGGCGAAGGCGGCCTGACTGGCGGTGGGAGGCGACTTGGTGGCTGCCAGAGGCTAGGGAGCAGAAACGACTAATTGAGGTGGCTAGGGAGCAACGACGGCAATCGGTGAAGAGGGAGGAGAGGAGGCGACGAGAGGCCAGAGGGAAAGGGAACGTGGCGGCGTGAGATGAGGCGGCGTCGAAGCCGAGAAAGAAGGAAAGATCGTCAACTTAGGGTTTCGGGAACAGGATTCTGGTGGCCTGTGAGCGAGGGAGCGCTGATGGCATCGTGAGGATAGGGTGCGCTGGAGGAGGGGCCGATAGCGTGCGGTGGCCAGTGACGACGTGTGACGGCTAGCGACAGCTTGCGGAGGCGACATGCGACCAGCGACGACGTGTGACGGTGAGCGACTGTGAAGAAGGAGAGGATGAAGACGACGGTGTCAAGAAGGTTGGGTGATCTCGTGGTGTAGACGATGTGAGGAGGGTGATGGCGTTAGGAGCCTCGTCCTCGCTCTGGAGCTTGTGTCGGCTAGTGAGAAGGGGGTCGCGTGAAGGCGTGGGGAAAGGGCGAAGGAGCTCCTCTCGGCGTTGGCGGCGTCCCTTTATGAACCAATCATGGCCATGCCCAATTGGAGGCCAAATCCACTCCACATCAACCGTATTGATCAAACACTTGTGTCCAGTTAGTCAACTCCATGATAAGACGATTTGAACTTGATGAATTTGGTGTGACGACGTGAACTTTGTCTCTATATTCATGATCCACCATTTTTTTTTGTTACCGAGGTACTCGTTGTGAGCTCATCCCCTGAATCCGTCCTCCCAACCACAACCTAAGGAAGTCTCGTAAGTGTTTGTGTGTGTCCCAGAGGCGGCTATAAGTGTTAACGTTGAAGTCCAGACTACTCGGCACTATCCAAAATAGGGGTTAGGGTTTGTGCAAGGCTTATATTTTTGATAATGGCAGGAGAAAGGTCTGTGGCTGGTTCAACGTCTTCTTCCTTGGCATTATCCAACAAGGTATGTTAGCGATAGTTTTAGGTCAAAACAGCAGAGTTTGTGCACATAGTTAAACTTATTTTTGCTGAATCAATTTGTAATGTATAAAAACTGTAGGCTTCAGATGACTTTGGAAAAAAAATACATTGGTGCAGTGTTTTAGGGCACTTTAAACAATTTTTTGAAGCATTTCAAATTTTAAATGATCGACACATTGCGAAGATTAAAAAGTCGCCCTTCAGTTTTTCTTGGGCATACAAGAATTGCAGCATATCCGTGGGATTTTGGTGAATATATTCGAAAGTTGGGATTCAACCTCGCAAGTTTTTAAATTCTCAGGTAATAGTTTTAGTTATGAATTGTAAACAATATCTACAGTAAGATAAAACAGAGATAAAGATAACCTGAAATGATTTAATTTTGATAGATTTCACTCATTTCATTTCAGGCCTACCGAGGGCTTGAAGTGATTTCACTTCAGGCCCTCGGTAGGCCTGAAGTGATTTCACTTCAGGCCCACGTTGGGCCTGAAATGATTTCATTTCAGGCCCAACGTGAAATCATTTGAAGGGTATATTCTTGATGATAACTAAATATTTGAAATGTTTCAGGTGTACTGGTTGTGTTCACCAGACAAGATGTTGCTTTGTTACTGGGTATAGTGGACCGTGGTGTTTCGGTCCCTATTAATTCAACTAAAGCATTGGGTGACCTCTATCTTACTTACTTCTCAAAAGAAAAACCTACCAGAACAAGAATTGAGGAGTTACTTAAATATTATTCAAAAAGTGTTGAATTAGAGGATGATGTTTTATTAGTGTGTAAATTCTATATTTTGTATATATTTGTGTGTATTTTATTTTCGTCTAGTACATATAAGGTCCCTCTAGGTCTTGTAGATATAGTAGATGATTATGAGAATCTTGCTAGATTCAACTGGGTGGAAGCTATCCATTAATTTTTGTCTCCACAATTACCTAAGATTGGGGGCTTATTTTCATCAACTTAGGGATACCATACCAGCACCAACCTCCCTTACCTAAAGGGGTTTGCTGGGCTTTTGGCAGGGATTAGAATTTTCTTGTTAAATATTATAATATTTTGCAGTCATTAATGTATTTGGCTGAAAAAGTTGGTGTAGGCATGGTTTTTGGAGCATGTACTAATTCAAAAACCATACAATGTTGAAGAACCTCGAATAAATAAGTGGAGGAATATTCCTTCACATATTAGTCGGCTGAGGGCCCTTGTTCACTGACTGTCGCCGGAAGAGGTAATTATTCGAAACTGTGATCTATTTTAGTTTGATATAGAAGCAGTAACATTTGTGTACTTGTTAATTGACAGGTCATTGTAGAAATAATTCCTAACCTACATGAGAACAATTTGTTTGAGAACCTTGATATCAGTGATGACATTCAACGGTTAATGGAGACATCGCAAGGAGATGACACAGAAGATGTAAGGCTATGTGATGAATGCATTCTTAATGACAAGAAAATCAAGGAACTAACAGAGGAGAATATTTGTTTGAATGAAAGGGTTAAGGTGTAACGACCCACCTTCTAGTACACTAAGCTTTAAGGCGGATCGCTACGTAAATATATATCTAACTAATTTCTGGTTGAGTAACTTAGGAATTTCAACAACGATATGTAAAAGCATAAACATAAACGTGCCAAGTTGGTATCAACTTCTTATTGAAACCATTCATTATTCACATCTAAGGGCATTCTTAGCTACTACATGTCATTCTATATGGTGCATATATCTTAAAACAAGCATATCCTATGTATTTAGCATGTAAATCAAAAGTATCAAGTTCTTATCTCTAAAGCTTAAGCATGGATCTAAATTATCATATTACAAGTAGTAACTCATATCATTCAACATTCGCTAAGCAAGTATTAACACAGGTAAATAAACTACTTTAATATACTAGGCACCACAAATAACGAGTCTAAACAGGTTAATACATGGTTCTCATAATATATCGCGAAATAACTAAAGAAGCATACTAGGCACCACGAATACAAGTCTAATTAAGTTCATACATGGTTCACATAATATATTGCGGAATAACTAAAGAAGCATAAAAAGGGTTATTCTATGCTTTGCAAGTTCCGAAGACTTTTATTCCAACTCCACCATCACACACACTTTGCATCAAGCCCGCCGCCTCCGCTACTAGTGCTTTCCTTTACCTGTATCTGCAGTATAAGGAAATGCAAACTAATAAGCATAAAGCTTAGTAAGTACCATCTAGCCTCACAAAACTATGAAAACTCGAATCATGCTTTTGGAAAACATGTTATGCACATACATGCTCATATCCATAAGTAATCACGCTAGGCTCATGCTAAAATACATATCATAGAATGTCATGGCATATAACTGAGACAGGGCACATACTGAACTAAAACTGAAAAGTAAGCTATAGCATGACATACATATCTGAACTGGAACTGAACTAACTAACATAAAACAAATTATTAAATTCACCACATGCTAATATGAATTTTCTGAAAACTAGATACATATAGTAGGTGAAAGTAATAATCAACTGCTGTGGGCCCGGCAATGTACCAACTGTGCGCGCATCCCTAATAAACCCGAGGTAGCAAATCCCGAATCCATTAGGATTCTACTTGGTTATCTAAACCTAGGGGCAACTAGGAGCCCATCCCATACTAGGTTATCTAAACCTAGAGGCAACTTGGAGCCTATCCCTGGACCGGAGTCCGGTACAATGCCACTGAAAATAAAATAGTCCTTTATACTTTTCTTTCCTCTTCTAATTCTTGCTATTACTAGGTTATCTAAACCTAGGGGCAACTAGGAGCCCATCCCATTGGACCTTGGTCCCAATCATAAACTGAAGCAAGAATTTCTATTCTTTAATGCTTTCTATAGCATTAACTGAACTGAACATTTTAACAAACACCTAACGTGCGTGCTTGTTCATAATTTACGATTTCTAATCGTAGAACATACATATAAGGAGATAAAGCATACGGAAAATCGACCGAAACTACTTATATTGCAGGTGAGGGGTACTTACATCCTGCGCTAGGTTTTCTTACGAATAACAATCTGAAATTCCTAAGGGAACGTCGAACTACAACGTTCTTCTTGCTTCTTGGCGTTCTCCTCGCGTCTACGAGGGTCCCCGTAGAGAATAGAGCCTCTTGAGACCTTCCCTTTGTTCCCCTTTGACTTGGGCAGCAAGAGGATAGGAGAAGAGGAAGAGAAATCGCGAGAGGGAGAGAGGGAGTCGGCGGTGAGAGGATGTGAGGGAAAAGAATGAATATAAAAACCCTAAGTTTTCCTTTTATACTTATGGAAAAATTTAACTAACTTTACCATATTCATATTTCCCTCTAGTTTATTTCAATGAAAACAGATTAGCCTAATTGGTAAGTCTATTCCCTTCTTATGGTATAGGTCCAGGGTTCAAACTCCACTTATCTTTTTATTGCGCATTCTATTTTTATTCATTTTTGCCTTATTTGTCCATGGAAAAATTCTATAAAAATATCCATAAATTCAGAATTAATTCTAGGATATTTCTAAAATTAGGTTTGAGAATTTTCGGGCGTTACATAAGGAATTACTTTCAATAATTGAAATAAAGGGCATGGGGGCTGAAGAAAGCTATCCTGTAGTCGATCCTCTTTCTGATCCATTATATTGTAGAACAAGGAGAGGGCGTGACCGAACTCGGGATGATTACAGGGATACTCCAATTGACAGTCCACTATGGCACCAGCTATTACCAAAGGGGAAGCGGAGCAAGAAACAAATATCAAATGTCATGGACAAGGGAAAAAGAAAAATTAGTGAGGAGGATATGGATGAAGTAAGAGAAACCATAACTGTAATGGAAGTCATTTCTGAAGAAGACACAGAGGAGGAAACAAGAAGGACCTCCGAACTGTACAAAATGAAGCAACAAGGCATTGATGTATGTGATTTACTTTCATATAAAATATCTCAATTTTTATTGAATTTGGTCAATAATTAGTTTTTTGAAAATGTATCGATGTAGTTTATGAAGAAGCATTTTATGAATTCAAAGAAGAAAAATCAAGATAAAGAAGTGACCTACCTGATAAATAAATTAGAGAACCTAAAGTAAGTTACGAAACATAGTTTAGTTAATATATCTTGTTCTTTAATATATAATCTTATCAATTTACTTGGCAGGTTGGCATCTAAATTTATTTGGGAGGATGCACCCTTTGCTTTGAATTTGTATTCATTCTTACAAATCCTCAATGGAGAGGTTTTTACAAAAGGCGAGGTAATTGATGCCTTTTGTAAAATTCTATTTAGGGGAGCATCCGCATGTGGTAGGTCATGTTGGATCGAGAAAGACTGATAGAGGGGGGGGGGTGAATATCGAAAAATGTTCGGATTTAAAAGAAAGAGTAAGTGCGCGGCGGAATAAAAACAAACAACGCAAACACCAAGGTTTTACTTGGTTCGGAGCCTGGGTCGACTCCTACTCCAAGGCCCACGGTCGTTGACCGTTTACTTTGGGCAATTCTATAGTGCGCAAAACAGTTACAGAGTGAGATTACAAAATTACTGTAAATAGAAATATACACTTTGTTTTACCAACTCACGGTGTAGATCGAGTTTCGGTGCAGTGGGAGGTTGACGGCGCTTCGTTCTTGAGTCGGGAAGTTTTCGGAGCAGAGCGCGGTCGTCAGAGCGTTTGGATGCGTTGAATGAAAGCGGTGTTGCGTGGAAGCATCGCAGTAATTGATGCTCTGAAGAAGGAGGTCGAGGGCCCTTTATATAGGGCCTGGGGGCGCCCTGGTCGACGGGGGCGCCCCCCCACGTGGCTGCAGATCCACACAAGGCGCAGTCAAGGGTTTATCCCTAAGAACTCGGGATAACCCTTTGACGGGGGCGCCCTGGACGCTGGGGGCGCCCTGGTTGACCCGGCCAAACCTTATCCGCAGCGCTGAGCTCTCCTTGGTAAGGCTGGGGGCGCCCTGGGCGCTGGGGGCGCCCTGGGTGAGCGGTGCAGACGCGGCAGCAGCTTAACTCTTCAGTTGGTTTGCCATGGGGGCGCCCGGGACAGCGGGGGCGCCCTCAGAATGTGATGTCGAGGTTCATTTGCTTTCTTTGTGTTTTGTGTTCACCTTGGGGGCGCCCGGGACACTCCGGGCGCCCTGGTCAGCAGTGCCTCTTTCCTTTGAGGCATTCTGAGCTACAGACACACGTTCCTTCGGTCCTGCTTCCAGGGTTAGTCCAAAACACAATAAAACAAATATTTAATTTAATTTCTACAGCTTCAGCTGTCTTGGTTCTGACTTTGGTCTCCAAAATGGAGCCCTAGGTCGAACCGACGCCTAATGTTCCCTCAAGGGGAACGCGTCCTCACCTACTCCTCTCGGGAGAATTTACCTGGTGCCAATCGGATCCTCCAGTTGGACTTTTGCCCGGCAACCCTTCGCCAGGTCTTGGTTTTCGCCTAGCAGCCCTTCGCCAGGACTTGGTTTTCGCCTAGCAGCCCTTCGCCAGGACTTGATTTTCGCCCAGCAACCCTTCGCCAGGACTTGGTTTCCTGACAGCCCATCGTCAGGTGCCTAGCATCCCTTCGCTAGGACTTGGTTTTCGCCCAGCAACCCTTCGCCAGGACTTGATTTCCTGACAGCCCATCGTCAGGTGCCTAGCATCCCTTCGCTAGGACTTTGTTTCCTGCACTCTCAAGCAGCATTGTTAGACAACAAATAACCCTTAACTTTGAATCCTTTGCCAATATCAAAACAAGGTTCGATCTGGTGCTTCCTGCACCAACAATCTCCCCCTTTTTGATTATGGCAACACAATTCAAAGTTAAGGAAAAAGATAGCAGTTTAAGCATAAAGGTTAAGACTAATAAAACATATCAATTCGTAACAGTCTAAACCCAAATGTAATTTGAACAGTGAAAAGAGAGAGAGAACAAAAATTTCTCATGCTCATTCTCCCCCTGAATAATTAACTTAACTCTTAACTTTGACCTTTCCTCCCCCTTTGACATATATAAAAAACAAGCATGGGTGAATAAGGTATCTAACAGGGATTTATGAGTTTTTCTAAGTGCTTTATGTTTTTGACAAAGTATTTTTCAAGAATCGAGTAAAAGCATTTTCAAAACTTTTTACACTTAGATAATTTACCATTATGAAAAAAATTCAGGCTTAAAAAAATTTACAACTTTTTATAAGGCAAAAAAAGTTTACTTAGGCAAAATTTCCAAGTTTCCAAAAAAAATTTTAACTTTTAGAAAAGGAAACTTTACTTAGAAAAATTTTCAAGAAATTTTTCACGCTTAGAAAATTTTCAAGAAAAGGATTTTTCAGGCTTAACAAGTTTTTAAACTTTGGAGCAAGTACTTTTTAGAAGAATTTGAAAATTAAGTGTCAAGTACTTGATTGAGAAAATTAAGTAAAAAAAATACCTGTTAAGTACTTATAAATGATTTTTGAAAAGAATTGTTAAGTACTTAGAAATATTATTTAATACTTAAAATGATAAAGTTAAGTATTTAACTTGATTTGGGAGAATATGTTTTTGAAAAAGAATTAAGTGCTTAATATGTTTTTGAAAGAGTTAAGTAAGTACTTAAAACATTTTGAAAAAGAAGTTAATACTTTTTGAAGAGAGACAAAAAAAATTTAAATTTGAAAGTTTTGATTCCCACTCTTCTTTCCAATCTCTCCCCCTGGATATATATCAATAACGGAATATGTTTTGAAAGAAGTTTTGAGAAGAAATTGTGTATCAGAGCTTATGAGTTTTGAAAACATAAAAATACTTGGTATAACTCTTAAAAGCATAGCAAAAGCTTAAATTTCCAGATTAAGTCCATTTTGAAGAGTATTATGCAAAAAAAAAATTTTGTATTTGAAAAAAAATTTCGAAAAAGAGTTTTGAAAAGATTTTTCAAGTACTTTTGAGATAAATTATGATTTGAAATACATACGTACTTTTAGAAAAGTATTAGATTGTTTTTTTTTGAAAACAAACTATTTCACTTGACTAGGTTTCTTTTCCAGTCTGACACAATCCTAGGAAACCTTGTTAACTACAAGGACATTTCCCTAAGTGTCCTGGAAATTTTCAAACTCAAGTAAATTTTAAAAAAAAATGATAGTACTTAAAAATATATTCTAAAAAAGTGTGTGAACTTTTGAAGGTTCAATGTTTTACTTAACTTGGTTCATTTTCCAGTCTGACACCATCCTAGGAAACCTTGTTGACTACAAGGACATTTCCTAAGTGTCTTGGAAATTTTCCAACCTAAGTAAATGTTATTTCGAAAACAATTTCATAAGTCACACAAATTCTAACAAATAGTATTTTGAAAGACTTAGATTTTTGCAAGAGTTTGAAATAAAGCATGTTAACCTTATGGGTTTTGTGAGACATGTTTGAAGGTAAAAATGATTTTGAAGAAGAGAATGATTAATTTTAAAAAAAATTAATTTTGAAAAAGAAGTGTTTAAATTTGAAAAATATTTAATTTTGAAAAAGAAGTGATTAAATTTGAAAAATGTTTGAATTTGAAAAAGAAGTGATTAAATTTGAAGAAGAGTTTTGTAAACAGGTTTGAATCTATAATTATTTGAAATTTGTGTTAGATTCGAATATGAAAAAAGATAATTTGAATTTGAATTTCAAAAATTGGCTTCCAGGTCTTGGCGAGGCACTAGGCCTTCTTTGGCCTTAGCCTTATGGGATCATCCACCCTTTCCTTGACAAAGTCTTTTAATGAAATTTCATTTTCAAATTAAATTAGGTCATTTTCTGGTCTAACTAGCTTGGGTCTTGGATCAGTAGCTTCGGCTGGTTTCACCAGTCTAAAGAGACCAAGTAGACTTGATCTTATTAGAGTTGGTTTCCCCAACGTACTATCATCTCACCTCCTCCCAATACTATGTTTTCAAATTTCAAGTAATTGGTTAAGTCCTTAAGCTATCTAGTCCTATGAATAGCCAAAACAAAACTTCAGATAATGTCATAGTGAGGAGAAATTTCTGGATTTTCTAAGTTTGCAAAATTATTAATCAGTTTTTCTTGTATATCAATTTTAATTTTCAAAGTCTCATTTTCTTGTCTTAACATTTTGAATTTTGACTTTGCTAATATACATGATTTCATTAAGTTATCTAAGCATGCATCCATATCTAAATTTGACCAAGGGAGATTAATTAATCTATCAGTATTCAAGGTAAAGAGTGGATTTGGATGTAAATTACAGTTACCCATTTTGGTTGGTTGCCCTGGATCTTTGTAACGTTTATCTGTGCATTCCTCTTTGTAATGCCCAACCTCCTGACACTTGAAGCATTGGATGTGACTCTTGTTCTTTCGTGCTTTTGGAGCTCGTTCCTTTGTCGCCGTCGGTGGTATCGTTTGAATCTTTCGAGTAGGACACTTAGTTTGGTAGTGCCCTCTCTCCCTGCATATGTAACAAATTATATGATTTTTAAAATTCAAATTTGTAATTTTACCTTTTGATTCCTTATTAGGAATCTCCCCCTTAATTGTTGCTGTCTCGGATCTAAATTCATCTTCTGATTCCGTGTCTGAGTCGGACTTGGGTACCGGTTGAAGCTCCTTCTTTGGTGGTTCTCTTGGAGTTTTCCCTGCAAAAGTTATACCTTCCTCGACCATTGCAGTATCAGCTTGATTATTTAATTCTAATTTAGAAAAGAATTTGAAATTGGTTACCATCTCAGTCAGTTCGTCGTCTGATTCTGCTGGTTCGATTTCGACTCTGGGTTCAGGTTCAGACTCTGACTCGGCTGTCTGTGCTTGGACCGAGAGTGCGAGATAACTTACCTGATCTTCTTCTTCATCTGAGATTTCTTGATGAAGATTGATCAATTTCACCCAAATTTCTCTAGCACATCCAAATGAACCGACTAGCTTGAGTTGTTCGTTGGTTAGACCGCATTGAAGAATTGCAGTTGCTCTTGCATCAGTCTCAATTTGGTTGAGGGTTGGTTCATCCAGTTTGTCCCATGCAATTGATAGTCCATCTTCTGTAGGGGGGTGGAACCCTGTTTGAATGATCATCCATATGTCCATATGGGTCTTTAGATGGAACTCCATTTGACTTCTCCAAGAATTGAGGTTTTCACCGAAGAAGAGAGGTGGACGAACGCTGTTCCATCAAGGGGAACGCGTCCTCACCTACTCCTCTCGGGAGAATTTACCTGGTGCCAACCGGATCCTCCAGTTGGACTTTTGCCTGGCAGCCCTTCGCCAGGTCTTGGTTTTCGCCTAGCAGCCCTTCGCCAGGACTTGGTTTTCGCCTAGCAGCCCTTCGCCAGGACTTGGTTTTCGCCCAGCAACCCTTCGCCAGGACTTGGTTTCCTGACAGCCCATCGTCAGGTGCCTAACATCCCTTCGCTAGGACTTGGTTTTTGCCCAGCAACCCTTCGCCAGGACTTGGTTTCCTGACAGCCCATCGTCAGGTGCCTAGCAGCCCTTCGCTAGGACTTTGTTTCCTGCAGTCTCAAGCAGCATTGTTTGACAACAAATAACCCTTAACTTTGAATCCTTTGCCAATATCAAAACAAGGTTCGATCTGGTGCTTCCTGCACCAACAGGTCATACAACAAGTCAATATATTGTTCAACCTTTTTCACAGTAAGTGATGTAAATGAATTTACAAGATAGATTGTAGAAGACCTAATATTATGATTTGGCTATTAATAATTTTTCTGTATGCATTTTTTTAGGCATCAATAAGATCGTCAAGAAAGTTTTCCCTGCAACAAGTGATGAAGACTGATATGATAGAACAAAGGTTTAGATATATTTTAATACATTTGTGCAGTGATAATACGCACTTTCACTTGTTGGCGATGGATACAGAAGCCATGACTTTCAATCATTTAAATTCTCTTGCTAGTGGCCGTAAATATAAGAATGATTTTGACTCAGCGGTAAGCAATCTTTATTCATATATATGTTAATCAGTTTTAATAATCATCATTCATGGTGATTATTAAAATCATGATATATTTTACAGGTAAAAGCACTTAAACAATATAGTCACGAGGAATTTATGGCTATTCATCCATATCTACAAAGTCATCGTCCCTTGGACAATTGGCCCTCCGTCAGTCAAAAATGCCCCCAACAAAAACATAGGTAAGTAAATGTTGGGACCGGGTGCATGTTGACAAGGATACGGGTTCGTAAATTTTAAAATATTTACGTGCAGCGGAAGAATTAGCATAAATAATTCCTCAAATTATTTTAACCACGTATCTAGCATGCGACCTTATGATGTGTGGACATGATCATAAATTAAAATTTTACAGAAAAGTAAACTAATTTACTTTGTACCTCGCGTAACTCGAAGAAAGGGACGAGATCCAACCGTAGCGTCCCTTGGAAGCTCCGCCTCTATTCGCGTCCACGCCGTGTTCTCTTCGGGATGACTTCGCAAAGCCACGAGTTTTGTGCTGACGAGAACTACTAGATTCTCCAAAGACACAACTAGAATATCAAGAGAGAGATATGGAAACTAACCACCAAGCAACGGAATCAAGATTCCGGGAAGGAAGGAGTTGCGACCCGCTTCTTCTTCTTCTTCATTGGCACCTACTTGGTGGAGATGACTCACGGCAACCCTAGGATGCGCCGGCCCTAGGATGAGGAAGGGGGGCGCCGGCCCTAGGAGGAGGAGAGAAGGAGAGGGAGAGAGCTACTAAATCTCTTGATAACTCAATTGAGGAATTCAAGGCTTGCCTTTGGTTCCTTTATATAGTAACCTCTCCATTGCCAAGTCTCCCTTTTAACGGAATTTTTCATAAGAAATTTATCCTATAAATTTTCTTATGAATGATTCTGTTTATGCCAAGTTTTATTATAACTAACTTTATAATAAAACAAATACACCTCTCCTTTTAATTATGGAATAAAATTTGTATAAAATTTTCTTATCAAGGAAAAATCAATTCATAATTGATTTTATAAATTAAAATTAAACCAATTCATGGTTCATTTTAATTTCCATAAAAAGAATAAATTTCTACAATTTTCTTTATAAATTTTTTTATATAAATCTCTTTATATAAATTAATTTATTTATCCATAATTTTATAAAACAAATCACGCTTGATTTATTTTATAATTTAAACCAAATTAATTGGTTTTCTCTCCTTGTGGTGGCCGGCCAAACCAAAGAGGGTGGGCACCCTCTTTGGCCGGCCAAACCAAGCCAAAGCCCTCGCAAATTAAACTCATTTAATTCGCCCAATAAGCCTTCAAAAGACTTAGCCATTTTCAGCTTCCGTTGCGCCTCTGATTAATTAGGATTCGACTTATTTCTCTTGATTGGAAAATCCAATTTTCAACTCGTTTTAAATCCCTCGGATTACTCGTAGTGCATGTGACTAAATAGTCTTTCGATTTATGTTGGCCGTCTATAATCAACCAATTATAGAACGATCATGAGTGACACCTAGTATTACATCATGATCCCCAATTAATCAAAAGATCAACGGTTGACCTCAGAAATTATTCTGAAACCCTTCAGCAGCTCTAATGAATCGTGCCTCATTCCCTTCACCATCTTATACCCACTTGGTTCAAGACATGGTCTGTGTGTGTCAGTCCCCACTAGGCTGACTACGTCACACCTAGCCCAAGTAGTGTCTTTCTCGTCCTTTGGATTTCTAATTACTCTCATGTATTTAAGAGACTCATACTCTAAACATGACATGCTCTGGCCAGAGGCTTTGAGTAACAATCCGACGATAGGCCTGGGTATACATCTCCTCGCAAGGAGTGGTGAATCCTTTGTAGGCTGTTCAAACATCTTCGGGCACTTCGGCTTATACCCAACCATCCTGGGTCCACACCTCCTTGGAGATGCTTGCTTAAGATGTTAAAGTATAAGTTTCCATGACCAAGATGACTTGAACACCGCAAGTCAAAGGAACATCACGCTTAAGCTGCGGTAAGAACTTCACTGACATGTCTATATATAGACTACCATGTGAAGTTTTACAGTCAGTCACTCCAATGAACTAGTTCCCTTAACTAGCATTCATGTTTATCTCGGACATCCCAATGTCACCAGCCAGTGAGAATCAGCTGATTAGAGAATAACCCATGCTAGTCTCAACAGAATTGATAGTGTCCGTATTTAAAAATATCGACTAGGGATATTTTCAATACTTCACAATTGCACATGTAGAGATAATCACTAGTTGTGATTCCATCACAAATTCTCTCATGCTGTGAATTGTATTGCGGACATTCAGTAGATGAGTTTAAGATCCCAATCAAATACACAAACATGTATACTCAAATAGTGAATTTTCATTTATTAAAATAAATGTTTACAATCATAAGGCGATTGCCTTAGGACACTTCTCTCATATTACTAACAGTAAATAGAGATGAGTTTAAAATTATGAAAGTATTTTATATACCCACATATTGAAATAAAAAATATTCTATTGTTATTTTCAGCATGGACTGTGCCTTTTTTGTGATGCAATACATTCGATGTCTCCTATATGATGAGAAGATGGATTTCAAACAAGGAGACATGAGAAAAATGAGATTTGATCTGACAGTTAATATTCTGAGGGACATGTTTTGTAAAACATGAGAGTAAATATTGATGTATTCTTGTAAAATAAATCCTTTGCTCTTGATTGAGCTCCATTTGTAGCTCCATTTGTATGGAAAATTTTGATTATGTAGATGTTGTCATACGAATATAATTGATTGTCAAGAAAAACAAAACAATTGTGTGATGTTGTTTCACCTCCAGTTGCTGCAATGTTGTGTGCCAATTGATATGATAAGATAACATAACTGATAATGATTAGAACAAAGGTTGGACAACAGAAATAACATCTCTTTGGTTAACTCTAACTAGAGATCTCGAATATGGGGTTACAACACTCGTATTGCAACAAAAACTGAAAATATGACTTGATGATGTGCAAGGAACCGAAATTTGTATGCATTTTATATTTAGGTAGTATCGAGATTTTGTCTACGATACAATTCAATAAACATGTTTTAAGTTTAATAAACTGTAAGACTGTGTTGATAAAATTAGAGGATTTAAATAAAATGAGAGAATTTGGTCACATCTTATAGCCATATATCGCCCACGGTGGGCCTGAAATCAAGTGATATTTGACCCACGCTGGGCCTAAAATCACATGATTTCAGGCCCAAGCTGGGCCTGAAATTACTGAATTCAGGCCCACCGTGGGCCTGAAATTACTAATTTCAGGCACACCGTAGGCCTGAATTCACATGATTTCAGGCCCAAGGTGGGCCAAAAATGTCTTCATTTCAGGCCCATCTAGGGCCTGAAATAACTTGTTCTCAGGCCCACATTGGCATAGGATTTCAGAAATCCAAATATCCAAGGTCCATCAGTGGATTTAGGTGAAAACCCACTGATAGACCCACAGAGTATCCTTTTGCAATATAATATAGTAAAATTAGAGGGTTGGAGATCGAAAATATCATCTCCTAGCTCTACTCTAACTATTGGTATAGGGTTTTCAGAAATCCAAATATTCTAAGTCAATCAGTGGGTTTGGGTGGAAACACACAAATAGACCTACAGAGTATCCTTTTGTAAGATAATGTAGTAAAATTAGAGGGTTGGACACCAAAAATACCATCTCCTAGCTCTACTCTAACTATTGGTATAGGGTTTTCAGAAATCTAAATATCCTAAGTCCATCAGAGGATTTAGGTGGGAACCCACTGATAGACCTACATAGTATCATTTTGCAACATAATCAAGTAAAATTAGAGGGTGAACACCAAAAATACCATCTCCTAGCTCTACTCTAACTATTGGTATAGGGTTTTCAGAAATCCAAATATCCTAGGTCCATCAGTGGGTTAGGGCGGAAACCCACTGATAGACCTACAGAGTATCATTTTGCAACATAATGTAGTAAAATTAGAGGGTTGGACACCAACAAGACCATCTCACAACTCTACTCTAACTATTGGTATAGGATTTTCAGAAATCCAAATATTCTAGGTCCATCAGTGGGTTTGGGTGGAAACCCACTAATAGACCTACAGATTATCTTTTTGCAACAAAATGTAGTAAAATTAGAGGGTTGGACACCAAAAATACCATCTCCTAGCTCTACTCTAACTATTGGTATAGGGTTTTCAGAAATCTAAATATCCTAGGTCCATCAGTGGGTTTGGGTGGAAACCCACTGATAGACCTACAGAGTATCCTTTTGCAATATAATGTAGTAAAATTAGAGGGTTGGACACCAAAAGGACCATCTCCTAGCTCTACTCTAACTATTGGTATAGGGTTTTTAAAAATCTAAATATCCTAGGTTCATTAGTGGGTTTGGGTGGAGACCACTGATAGACCTACAGAGTATCGTTTTGCAACATAATGTAGTAAAATTAGAGGGTAGGACACCAAAAAGACCATCTCCAAGCTATACTCTAACTATTGGTATAGGATTTTCAGAAATCCAAATATCCTAGGTCCATCAGTGGGTTTGGGTGGAAACCCATAAATAGACCTACAGAGTATCGTTTTGCAACTTAATGTAGTAAAATTAGAGGGTTGGACACCAAAAAGACCATCTCCTAGCTCTACTCTAACTATTGGTATAGGGTTTTCAGAAATCCAAATATCCTAGGTCCAATAGTGGGTTAGGGAGGAAACCCACTAATAGACCTACAGAGTATCCTTTTGCAACATAATGTAGTAAAATTAGAGGGTTGGACACCAAAAATATCATCTCCTAGCTCTACTCTAACTATTGTTATAGGGTTTTCAAAAATCCAAATATCCTAGGTCCATCAGTGGGTTTGGGTGAAAACACACTAATAGACCTACAGAGTATCGTTTTGCAACATAATGTTGTAAAATTAAAGTGTTGGACACTAAAAATATCATCTCCTACCTCTACTCTAACTATTGGTATAGGATTTTCAGAAATCCAAATATCCTTGGTCCATCAGTGGGTTTGGGTGGAAACCCACTGATAGACCTACAGAGTATCGTTTTGCAACATAATGTAGTAAAATTAAAGGGTTGGCCACCAAAAATACCATCTCCTAGCTCTACTCTAATTATTGGTATAGGGTTCTCAGAAATCCAAATATCCTAGGTCCATCAGTGGGATTGGGTGAAAACCCACTTATAGACCTACAGAGTATCGTTTTGCAACATAATGTCGTAAAATTAGAGGGTTGGCCACCAAAAATACTATCTCCTAGCTCTACTCTAACTATTGGTATAGGGGTTTTCAGAAATCCAAATATCCTTGGTCCATCAGTGGGATTAGGTGGAAACTCACAGATAGACCTACAGATTATCCTTTTGCAACATAATCTAGTAAAATTAGAGGGTTGGACACCAAAAAGACCATCTCCAAGCTCTACTCTAACTATTGGTATAGGGTTTTCAAAAATCTAAATATCCTAGGTCCATCAGTGGGTTTGGGTGGAAACCCACTGATAGACCTACAGAGTATCGTTTTGCAACATAATGTAGTAAAATTAGAGGGTTGGACACCAAAAAGAACCATCTCCTAGCTCTACTCTAACTATTGGTATAGGGTTTCCAAAAATCCAAATATCCTAGGTCCATCAGTGTGTTTGGGTGGAAACCACTGATAGACCTACAGAGTATCGTTTTGCAACATAATGTAGTAAAATTAGAGGGTTGGGCACCAAAAAGACCATCTCCTAGCTATACTCTAACTATTGGTATAGGGTTTTCAGAAATCCAAATATCCTAGGTCCATCAGTGGGTTTGGGTGGAAAACCACAAATAGACCTACAGAGTATCGTTTTGCAACTTAATGTAGTAAAATTAGAGGGTTGGACACCAAAAAGACCATCTCCTAGCTCTACTCTAACTATTGGTGTAGGGTTTTCAAAAATCCAAATATCATAGGTCCAATAGTGGGTTTGGGAGGAAACCCATTAATAGACCTACAGACTATCCTTTTACAACATAATGTAGTAAAATTAGAGAGTTGGACACCAAAAGGATCATCTCCTAGCTCTACTCTAACTATTGTTATAGGGTTTTCAAACATCCAAATATCCTAGGTCCATCAGTGGGTTTGGGTGAAAACACACTGATAGACCTACAGAGTATCGTTTTGTAACATAATGTTGTAAAATTAAAGTGTTGGACACCAAAAATATCATTTCCTAGCTCTACTCTAACTATTGGTATAGGATTTTTATAAATCCAAATATCCTAGGTCCA
This sequence comes from Boesenbergia rotunda, assembly GCA_024364735.1. Taxonomy (NCBI): domain Eukaryota; kingdom Viridiplantae; phylum Streptophyta; class Magnoliopsida; order Zingiberales; family Zingiberaceae; genus Boesenbergia; species Boesenbergia rotunda. The sequence continues at coordinate 349,444 of JAGFNQ010002510.1, forward strand.
TTAGTGGATTTGGGTGAAAACCTACTGATAGACCTACAAAGTATCGTTTTGCAACAAAATGTAGTAAAATTTGAGGGTTGGCCACCAAAAATATCATCTCCTAGCTGTACTCTAACTATTGGTATAGAGTTTTCAAATATCCAAATATGCTAGGTCCATCAGTGGGTTTGGGTGAAAACCCACTTGTAGACCTACAGAGTATCGTTTTGCAACATAATGTCGTAAAATTAGAGGGTTGGCCACCAAAAATACGATCTCCTAGCTCTACTCTAACTATTGGTATAGGGTTTTCAGAAATCCAAATATCCTTGGTCCATTAGTGGGTTTAGGTGGAAACTCACAGATAGACCTACAGATTATCCTTTTGCAACATAATCTAGTAAAATTAGAGGGTTGGACACCAAAAAGACCATCTCCAAGCTCTACTCTAACTATTGGTATAGGGTTTTCAAAAATCTAAATATCCTAGGTCCATCAGTGGGTTTGGGTAAAAACCCACTGATAGACCTACAGAGTATCGTTTTGCAACATAATATAGTAAAATTAGAGGGTTGGAGACAAAAAAAAACCATCTCCTAGCTCTTCTCTAACTATTGGTATAGGGTTTTCAAAAATCCTAATATCTTAGGTCCATCAGTGGGTTTGGGTGGAATCCCAGTGATAGACTTACAGAGTATCTTTTTCCAACATAATGTAGTAAAATTAGAGGGTTGAGCACCAAAATGACCATCTCCTAGTTCTACTCTAATTATTAGTATAGGGTTTTCAAATATCCAAATATCTTATGTCCATTAGTGGGTTTGGGTGGAAACCCACTGATAGACCTACAGAGTATCGTTTTGCAACATAATGTAGTAAAATTAGAGGGTTGGATACCTAAAGACCATCTCCTAGCTTTACTCTAACTATTGGTATAGGGTTTTCAGAAATCCAAATATCCTAGGTCCATCAGTGGGTTTGGGTGGACACCCACTGATAGACCTACAGAGTATCCTTTTACAACATAATGTAGTAAAATTAGAGGGTTGGACACCAAAAATACCATCTCTTAGCTCTATTCTTACTATTGGTATAGGGGTTTCAGAAATCCAAATATCCTAGGACCATCAGTGAGTTTGGGTGGAAACTCACTGATAGACCTACAGAGTATCCTTTTGCAACATAATGTAGTAAAATTAGAGGGTTGGACCCCAAAAATACCATTTCCTAACTCTACTCTAACTATTTGTATAGGGTTTTCTGAAATTCAAAAATTCAAGTAAGGGCTGAAATAACTTGAATTCAGGCCCACGGTGGGCCTGAAATCAAGTGATATCGGGCCCACGATGGGCCTGAAATCACATGATTTCAGTCCCACCGTGGGCCTGAATTCACTTCAAAAATACATATAAATACAAAATCAATAAAATTATAAATACAAAATCAATAAAATTATAAATAAATCAGAGTAATATATGACCAAGGAATAATACAAATGTTATATCGTTGAGTTATAAAAATAAATGCTATGTAGATGTTATATATTTCAAATACAAATAAATATAACTCAAATTAATAAATAATACATATAGAAAATAAGGCCCGCGTTTGGCCTGAAATCCTATTATATCAGGCCCAGCAGTGATGGAGGTTTAAAGCGTGCTCGGGATCCTAGTCGTAAGCAATCGTCTAGTAGCTCATGTTTTCTGGCATTTGAAGTTCTAGCATGCTTTCATCAATTGGAGTCGTGTGGGCGATGTCCTCCTCATCGGACTAGTGGAAATGTACGCACCGTCACATTTAGTTTTCCATTTTAGTTTTTGCTTTTGACCTAGGGTTAGCGATAGTCTTAACTCCCTGACCGAATATGAGAAGGCTCTTTATGACGAAATCTAAGTGTTATATTTGTTTGTGTCAAATAATTTTTGTTTGATGGTTGCTAAGTTCGAAATGGCTCCAAAAAGATCATCTTCAAAGCAACCAGCTTCCAAAAAATCGAAGAAACAGCAAGGCCCTTATGGAAGTAAAAAAAATAGTTGACACAAGAAAAAGGAAATTGTTTAGCGACTATACAAGTTTTGTCAACAGAGGTCACACTAAACGAATGAAGTGGAAAAGTAGCCTTTGCCATTTCCAAAATTTTATTGGTTTAGTTCCACCCACACCAACACAAGAACAGTTGCTTCGAGATACACCCTTTTCTTGGGTCCTGGACCTCCCTAATACTTCATGTGTAAGACCCCAGGTTCAGAATATGTTCGATAATTGGGATGAAGAAGAACAGAGCTTTATATTCCATGGGAAAAATCTGAAATTCACAAATATTGATATATCACTTATTCTAGGGCTACTTGACAATGAAGAGATAGTACAACTTGATTTGAACGAGGCCTCCAGCCCACTGTACAAGCAGTATTTTGAAGAGTCAAGTTGTTCTGCCAAGCATTTGGAGAAACTGATATTGAAGTCTACATCCAATGACAAGCTCTACTGTCAGTTGTATATACTCTATTTGTTTTTCTACAGTTCTATTTTGTGGTACTAGCAGCATATTTGTCATTCCTGCCCTATCACTAATTGATTGCGTAGATGATTTTGACAACCTACCAACCTATAATTGGTGCAATATCGTCTACAATTTCATGACTCCTCAGTTGGATTCCATTGGAAAGGAGGTTACACTGAGGCATAGAACAAATGTAGGTGGTTCAAGCCAAACGGGCAAGGCTCCCTTGCTTAAGGGATTTCCAAATATTTTGGTTGTAAGTTAGAGTACATATACCTGCTCATATATGATATGATGGATATTAATTATAGAATATAATCATGTTGCAGGTATGGCTGAGTGAACATATTAGTATTGCTGCTCCAGAACATCCTCATAGATTGCCAAGAATACTTCGTTGGACTTGGCCTAAAGTCCATGTTGAGAGTATCAAGGGGAGGATAGACCGTGTGGCCACAAATTTAATTATTGTTGATTTAATTCCAGCTGAGTCAGAGCTTGATTTGGTACCTCACTACTCTCCTCCAACTCAACCACTTGAGGTACATTGTGAGGTATTACAGCAGGCACCAGAAGGAAGCCAGGCAGCAGAAGGAAGGCTACAGGCCTTAGAAATGGAAGCCTGCAATCTATGTATAGAAAAGCAAGAACAAATTGATACCTTACAACAACAATTAACTATAACACTAAAAAGTTTGGAGGATGTTAAAATTGACAAGGCAACAGCCATCAGTGACAAGGATCAAATTATTGCTCAGAAGGAAACAATAATTGCGGAGAAGGAGTCCTAGCTTAAACAAAAAGATGAAATCATTGCTAAAAGGATACAATAATTGGTGACAATGATTCCCAGCTTAAAAAATAAGATGATCACTATAAAAAAATGGCAACTGTAAGAGAAACGATCATACTCTAGTCTAACCAGAGAATCATGAAGCTGCATAAACAATTGGAAAGCAAAGGGTCAGATGAAGCTGAGCCACTTCCCAAAAAAAGGAAAATAACTCAGGTTAGACCAACCTACAAGGTCAAAGGCAAGGGCAAAGAAGTTGTTCAGGATGAGGAAGAGGATGAGGATGAGGATGAAGATCAAGATGCGGAGGCTCCTGCCCCATCAATGTCACCAACTACAACGCAAACAACAAAATCTGCGACCTCAACCCAAACAAACATATCTGAACAACAGGCAGCTAAAGCAAAAGAAATTCAAAAGGTGAAAAGCAAAATCTTGAAGAATGCCAGGGCATTTTTTAAGAAGAATAAAGATGCAGAGATTGCTGAAACCTTATTTAAGCTTAGTAAATTAAAGTGAGTTAGTTGTTATTGCGATTGCATGAATTTGTAAAACAATTATGATTATTCTCATTCATTAATAAAATTTATTCGTTCACCTTCTTATTAAGTTGCTTATATTATGTTCATGTAGGTATCAGAATAATCTAGTATGGTCGAATGGGATATTTTCATTAGATATGCAATCATTTTTGACAATATTTGATTGGAATGACTACGCCACCGGGGGATTGCATAAATACATACTGGACAATTCTTGTAAATGAAGTAAAATCCTGTAACTCACCATACCACCCCTCCATATTTTGTGCGGTGGGGTTAGATGTAAGTCAATTAGCAAGTTATTTTGTTATTTTTTTCTAGGATTTAGTCGACTAACACTTCCTTTTTAATAAACATAGGAACTATTTGAGGTTATTTACGCTGCAGCATTTGAACAAACAATTGCTACTGATACAGATAAGTCAATTAGATATATCATCTATCCTCTAAATAATGCAGATGATCATTGGCATCTAATGATTATTAACCTCGAGGAAGGTAGTATCCATCATTATAATTCTCTCGGCGCCACAGAAGGGTACACTGCCAAATTTGAAAAAACTGTAAGTTTTCTATTTCATATATATACCTCTACAAAAAGTTTCAATGCAATATAATTGTTACTAATGTAATATCTGTGTAGGTGGCGTTTTTCAAAAATTTGAATTGGTCATATTACAAGATATGGAATAAAGGATTGTCATCCATACGGGGACAAACTTTAATAACATTGTAGTACAAGGATGCACCCAAAGTAGATCGTAAGATGATGTTTTTTTTTGTTAAACATAACAATTGATTTCATGGTTGGATTTATAAGATGAGAACAATCAACAATATTGGTTTTTTCAGGTTGGATTGTGCTTTTCTCATTATGCGATATGCTGAAAGTCTGGTCTTTCAAAGATCTACAGAGTTTAGCCAAAAGCAAATGAAAGCTTATCGATTTCAGGTGGGATATAAAATAATGAGAGACAAGTTCTGGAAGATAAATCTGTAAATATTGCTTTTGTTCATACAATGCATATGTAAGTGTCATGACAAACATTGTATATTTGTACAATGTATGTAATCCTTTTGAAATCAATGAAACATTGCTTTCGATCCTTGTTTTTGTGTAATATATAAGCTATAATCTGTAATTGTTGTCGATACCATCAGTAATATTGAACCTTGTAGGACCGGTGCCGTCGATAGAGGGGGGGGGGTGAATATCGATCGTGAAAACTCTTTCGGAAATCTTCGTAAAACTTTCATTCTGGACTTAGAATATTAGTAGCGCAGCGGAGAATAAATGGAACGAAAAACAAAGCAAAGGACAATGACACGCGGGATTTATTTACTTGGTTCCCGACCCCCCTGGGTCAGTACGTCCAAGGCCTATGTACTCGGCGTGAGTCCACTATTGGTCTCCTTTCCGGAATTTCCGGAGGCGAAGAAAACCCGTCTTACAGTTTACAATTACAATCAAAAGGATATTGAAAGTTAAAGTACGGAACAAGTAAAAGCAAATCGAACACGAATATGAAACTCGGCTGATTTGGACCTCCGAAGTGCCGCGCACTTCCTCCTGGAGCCTCCCGATCGTATAGCCTCGTCTTTAGCACGTTGTTGATGGTCAGAATGATCAAAACAGTACTTGGAAGTCGTATCTGAAGCAGAGGGGTCGAAGCCCCTTATATAGGCCTCCTAGGGGCGCCCTGGACGCTGGGGGCGCCCCGGAAGACTCGGTCAAACCTTATCCTTGCGCCTACCTCGTCGTAGGTGATAAGATCATTGACCAGGGCGCCCCAGACACTCCGGGCGCCCCCGTAAGGGCTTATCCTATGTTCTGACTTTGAAACAGCAAAACAGCTTCGAATCCGGGCGCCCCGGACGCTCCGGGCGCCCCGGTTGACACCTGTTTTGCCTGCTTCATGTTTAGTGCCTTGTTAGTAATGTCTGGGGGTGCCCTGGTTGCATGGGGGCACCCCCAACACTGGGGGCGCCCTGGTTAGGGCCTCCAGCAAGCTTCTACATCCTCCAATCTTAGTACCTGCAAGATGTACAACCACAAAGCATAGATACATATAATAGTGGTCTTAAGGACCTGGTTCTGACTTCGGATTTGCATGAAACCCTAGGTCGAACCGGCACGATTTCCTATCCCCGAGAACTCGCCCTTCACCTACTCCTTTCAGGAGACGGTTGCCACCCAGTCCTTCGGGTGGACTTTTGCTTAGCTTCCGATACCACCGGACCTCGAGACGCCCAAACCCTGACCCGTCTCTACTCCTGTCCTTAGTCATCGCTCAGCTAAGTTGCTTAGTCCCTCGGACCAAGTCTTCATTCCCTAGCAGTCCTTCGCCAGGTGCCTAGCAGCCCTTCGCTAGGTCTTTGTTACCAAGCGGTCCTTCGCCTGGTGCCTAGCAATCCTTCGCTAGGTCTTCTATGCCTAGCAGCCCTTCGCTAGGTCTTCTATGCCTAGTAGTCCTTCACTAGGTGCCTAGCAGCCCTTCGTTAGGTCTTAGGGTTATGATACCTAGCAGCCCTTTGCTAGGTGCCTAGCAGCCCTTCGCTAGGTCTTAAGGTTTCGATACCTTGATTAACTAGGACTTTTCTTCAGCTTTGGTTACTTCTCTCTTACTTCCCCTTTGTCTCTTCATTGTATCACTGACTTAAGTGAATTGTCAAACATTAAAACACTTAAAGAGGAACATCATTGATGCAACTTGCACCAACAATCTCCCTCTTTTTGATGTTTGACAATAACTTAAGTTAGATTGGTTGAAGGGGCTAACTATCCTTGGGATCAACCAAAAAATGACCTTAGTTTTGAAAATATATTTTTGATCCTGGAAAAAAATTTCCTAACTTAAGCACACCTCTCCCCCTTTGTCATACATAAAAAAAACCAAAAAATACTTGCACCAACAATGAAAACCTTTGGTTCTTTTTGAAAATACTATTAAATTTTTGAAAGCATAGCATAAAACTAATACTTGAGTATTTTGAACTCATAAGAAATAGACAATATTTTTGAGAAAATACCAGATTTTTGAAGGTACAAATATTTTGAAAAAAATGATCTTTGGAGCATGCAAATACTTTTGAGAGAATAGATTGAGCAGTTTTGAAAGATATTTTGAAACATGTAAGCTTTTCTGAAAAAATATTATACATATTTTGCCAGTACTAACTATATTTTGAGAAAGATGAGACTTTGAAAAGTTTTGAAAAAGTATTATGCATTTTGAAAGTATACTATTTTACTTGACTTGGTTTCTTTTCCAGTCTGACACAATTCTAAGAAATTTTGTTAACTTACAAGAACATTTTCCTAAGTGTCCTGGAAATTTTTCAAACTCAAGTAAATATAAAAATAATTGCATAAGTCACAGAATTTTAGAAAAATAGTGAGTATATTTTGAAAAATGAATAAATTTTTGAAGTCGTAATACTTGATTTGGTTTATCTTCCAGTCTGACACAATCATAGGAAGCCTTGTTGACTACAAGAACATTTTTCTAAGTGTCCTGGAGAATTTTCCAACTCAAGCTAAACATTATTTCAAATTTTTGAAAATAATAGTATATATTTTTGTTTTGGGAAAATTAATAGTATTTTGAAAGAATACTTACGTTTTCAACAGGATTTGAAAATACCGCGCATGAAAACATTTGAAATATTCAATAAGTCTTTTAATTTGACCTCCCCTTAAACTTGACCCAGTCCTGGGAAGCTTGTTGACCACAAGTACTCTTCCTCTGAATCTTAAGGTTTGATTCAGATTAAAAGAATAATAATTTTCAAAATAATTTAACACTTGTTAGACTCCCCCTAAATTTGACACGTCCTAGGAGTCCTTGAAGATCATAAAGTGGACCTTTCCTCTGTGTCTTTAGGGTTTATCAAAGTCAAAGAAACGATAATCCACAATTTGGAAAGAAGATAATTTTGAAAACATATGTAATGCAAATTAAGGTGCAGTTTTCGAAAAATATTTTTAATAAAAAGAACAAAACACTCCCCTTGCATCCAACACCGTTTGGCTCTAACTAAGTGCCTTAAGGAACTTTAGTGTTGTCCTAAGAGGCTTGTGTCTAATTGAGTGAGTCAAACAAATTTCAAAGGATATAATTTTTTTGAAGACATATAATATATATATATATATATATATATATATATATTCAATCAGACAAGCATGAATTCCATAAAAATATTATTATGTTGAAACATTATTTTGAAAATATATTTTTAGAAAAATATTCTAATGATTTTGAAAAACAATTTTGAAAAATATTTTTCAATTTATTAGTCCTTAACATCTCACCCATTTTAGATGTATCAATATAACAAGCATAGTTGCCTTATAGGTGTACTGTGAGATGCTTGAATCATTTTTCTTAATTTATTAACTCTAAGAATTAATTGAAGCTTGTGTTAGATTTGAATTTGACAAGAAGTAACTTGAATTTGAATTTCAAAAATTGGCTTCCAGGTCTTGGCGAGGCACTAGGCCTTCTTTGGCCGTAGCCTTATTGGATCATCAACCCTTTCCTTGACAAAGTCTTTTAATGAAATTTCATTTTCAAAATTACTTTTTGAAAAATTCTGGTCTAACTAGTTTGGGTCTTGGATCGGTAGCTTCGGCTAGTTTCACCAGTCTAAAGAGACCAAGTATACTTGATCTTATTAGAATTGGCTTCCCTAACGTACTATCATCTCACCGCCACCCAATACTAGGTTGATCAAGTTTCAATTATTCTTTTTCCTATAGCCGTTCTAATATATGCATGAAATTTAAATATGAATGGCATGCCATATATTTTAAAAGAATAGCAGATACATGTCATGGCAGTTGTGCATGAGTCAAACAAGTCAAATAATTTTATTTACGTTTCTAAAATGTATCAAATTCCCGATTTGATACATGTCGAGTGAACCCGCGAATATGTCAACTTACTTTGACATATTTAATGATATTAATTTTAATTGTTATAGTTTGGGTAAAATTTTATTTTAGTTTGAGTTTAAGTTATTTAAGATTTTAGTTGAATTCAGGTTAATTAAGAATTGATTGAATTAATTAATCAATTGAGAATTAATGAATTTAAGTTTCAATTAATTTAGATTAAATTAAATTTGAATTTGAATTTAATTTAAGTTTGAATTTGAATTTAATTTAAGTTTAAATTTGAATTTTAATTTAAGTTTAAATTTGAATTTTAATTTAACTTTGAATTAAGTTTAACTTGAATAATTTAATTTAATTTAATTAAGATTTAATTAAGATTTAATTTGAAATTAAATAAGATTTAATTAAGATTTAATTTGAAATTATTTAAGATTTAATTATTTAAGATTTAATTTTCAATTATTTAAGATTTAATTATTTAAAATTTAATTTTGAAATTAATTAAGATTTAATTTGAAATTATTTAAGATTTAATTTGAAATTATTTAAGATTTAATTTTGAAATTATTTAACATTTAATTATTTAAGATTTAATTTTGAAATTAATTAAGATTTAATTTGAAATTATTTAAGATTTTATTATTTAAGATTTAATTTTGAAATTAATTAAGATTTAATTTGAAATTATTTAAGATTTAATTTGAAATTATTTAAGATTTAATTTTGAAATTAATTAAGATTTAATTTGAATTTAATTAAGATTTAATATTTAAGATAATTTAATTAAGGTTATAATGATTAATTAATAATTGTGGGTTTAAATTCATCATTTTCATTATTTCGAAAATTTCTTCTTCATCTTTATCTTTCTTTTCAAGTTTTTCTAATAATTTTGATTTATTTGAATTTTTGTAATTTTTATTAACTATGGCGTTTATCTTAGATAGTTCTATATCCTCCTCAAGATTAGATCTTTCAATATCCTTACAGTAGGTGGAGTAATTAGGGCCACTAATTAAGGTTTTGTAATAATCTTTAATATTATCTATAATTAAATTATTATCTAGGAGAATTTTATCTTCAAAATTATCCTCAGATATATTTTCAATATTTTCAATTTTTATCTCTAGATTATCTTTAAGATTTTCATATTTAATTTCTGAATTAATCTTGAGATTTTCAGAATTAATTTCTGAATTATCCTTAAGATATTCAAATTTGAATTCAGATTTATCCTTAGGATTTTCAAATTTGAATTCCGAATTATCCTTAGGATTTTCAAATTTGAATTCCGAATTATCCTTAGGATTTTCAAATTTGAATTCCGAATTATCCTTAGGATTAATTTTGTCTGAATTAAAATTATCAGAACTAATTTTATCAAAAAAATTATCAGGATTAATTTTATCAGATAAATTATCAGGATTAATTTTATCAATTAAATTATCAAAGTTAATTTTATCAGATAAATTATCAGAATTAATTTTATCAGATAAATTATCAGAATTAATTTTATCAGATAAATTATCAGAATTAATTTTATTAGATAAATTATCAGAATTAATTTTATCAGATAAATTATCAGAATTAATTTTATCAGATAAATTATCAGAATTAATTTTATCAGATAAATTATCAGAATTAATTTTAACAGATAAATTATCAGAATTAATTTTATCAAATAAATTATCAGAATTAATTTTATCAAATAAATTATCAGAATTAATTTTATTAATTTCTGAATTGATATTCTGAATTAAACAATTAATTTTTGATATTTTGGTCATATTCACATTTTGTAATTTAACATGCAAAAAGTTAATTTTATTATGCAGTAATTCTACTTTATCAGAAGAATTAACTACTTTATCACATGGCAGTGCAGGAACTTGTAAAATTTTTGGAACATAAATTTTTCGTACCTTTGCCGGACATTTGTTTTTGTAGTGTCTGAATTTTTCGCACTTGAAGCATCTGATATGACTTTTATCACTCCGGACTCCTGGCGCTGGTACCCCCTTTGCTGCCGGTGATGAACGATTTTTATGAGTAGGGCACTGATTTTTATAGTGCCCTCTCTCCCTGCATGTGAAACAAATAATATGCAATTTAAATTTAGACATTAAAAAATTGTACCTGATTCACCCCTGGGCTCCCCCTCAACTCCTGGCGTCGTTGCTCTGTCGGCGGTTAGTCTGGTGAAGAGCGGCTCGGCTCTGATACCAATTGTAGGAGTGGTGCCGTCGATAGAGGGGGGGGGGGTGAATATCGATCGTGAAAACTCTTTAGGAAATCTTCGTAAAACTTTCGTTCTGGACTTAGAATATTAGTAGCGCAGCGGAGAATAAATGGAATGAAAAACAAAGCAAAGGACAATGACACGCGGGATTTATTTACTTGGTTCCCGACCCCCCTGGGTCAGTACGTCCAAGGCCTATGTACTCGGCGTGAGTCCACTATTGGTCTCCTTTCCGGAATTTCCAGAGGCGGAGAAAACCCGTCTTACAGTTTACAATTACAATCAAAAGGATATTGAAAGTTAAAGTACGGAACAAGTAAAAGCAAACCGAACACGAATATGAAACTCGGCCGATCTGGACCTCCGAAGTGCCGCGCACTTCCTCCTGGAGCCTCCCGGTCGTAGAGCCTCGTCTTTAGCACGTTGTTGATGGTCAGAATGATCAAAACAGTACTTGGAAGTCGTATCTGAAGCAGAGGGGTCGAAGCCCCTTATATAGGCCTCCTGGGGGCGCCCTGGACGCTGGGGGCGCCCCGGAAGACTCGGTCAAACCTTATCCTTGCACCTACCTCGTCGCAGGTGATAAGATCATTGACCAGGGCGCCCCGGACGCTTCGGGTGCCCCCGTGAGGGCTTATCCTGTGTTCTGACTTCGAAACAGCAAAACAGCTTCGAATCCGGGCGCCCCGGTTGACACCTGTTTTGTCTGCTTCATGTTTAGTGCCTTGTTAGTACTGTCTGGGGGCGCCCCCCTTGCTGGGGGCGCCCTGGTTGCATGGGGGCGCCCCCAACACTGGGGGCGTCCTGGTTAGGGCCTCCAGCAAGCTGCTACATCCTCCAATCTTAGTGCCTGCAAGATGTACAACCACAAAGCATAGATACATATAATAGTGGTCTTAAGGACTTGGTTCTGACTTCGGATTTGCACGAAACCCTAGGTCGAACCGGCACGAGTTCCTATCCCCGAGAACTCGCCCTTCACCTACTCCTTTCATGAGACGGTTGCCACCCAGTCTTTCGGGTGGACTTTTGCTTAGCTTCCGATACCTCCGGACCTCGAGACGCCCAAACTGTGACCCGTCTCTACTCCTGTCCTTAGTCATCGCTCAGCTAAGTTGCTTAGTCCCTCGGACCAAGTCTTCATTCCCTAGCAGTTCTTCGCCAGGTGCCTAGCAGCCCTTCGCTAGGTCTTTGTTATCAAGCGGTCCTTCGCCTGGTGCCTAGCAATCCTTCGCTAGGTCTTCTATGCCTAGCAGCCCTTCGCTAGGTCTTCTATGCCTAGTAGTCCTTCACTAGGTGCCTAGCAGCCCTTCGCTAGGTCTTAGGGTTACGATACTTAGCAGCCCTTTGCTAGGTGCCTAGCAGCCCTTCGCTAGGTCTTAAGGTTTCGATACCTAGATTAACTAGGACTTTTCTTCAGCTTTGGTTACTTCTCTCTTACTTCCCCTTTGTCTCTTCATTGTATCACTGACTTAAGTGAATTGTCAAATATTAAAACACTTAAAGAGGAACACCATTGATGCAACTTGCACCAACAAACCTTGCTTTTGCTGTAATCATTTGAAACAATCTAATTTCAGGCCCACTCAGGGCCTGAAACAAACTGATTCAGGCCCACGCTGGGCCTGAAATAATCTCATTTCAATCTTAGCGTGGGCCTAAAATAAACTCATTTCAGGCCCAGCGTGGGCTTGAAATAATCTCATTTCAAGCCTAACGTGGGCTTGAATTAATCTCATTTTAGGCCCACGCTGGGCCTGAAATAATCTCATTTCAGGCCCACGTTGGGCCAAAAGCCTCTGGTTCAGGTCCAACGTGGGTCTGAAATCAGATTGCATAAAATTTAATAAAACTTGCTTACAAGTATGATTAAATACTTATACGGCAATCTTTTATATAATTGTACATGTTCTGACAACAATTTAATAATGAAACAAGAAGGTTGCAACTCGAGAGTACCTAAATACAAGACATTGCATACCATAATTGGATTCCATGCACATCATGAGCTCATATTTTGAGAATTTGGCACACAAGGAGACTTTTTTGATAGACCTAGGATATTTGAATTTTTCAAAACTCAGTATCAGTAGTTAGAGTTTAGCTAGCAGATGGTATTTTTGGTTTCCAAACGTAGTCATAATGAGTATCAATTACGTGTTGATACAGTATCAATTGGCACAAAACAATGAATCAACAAATCAGAAATCAGAGGGGTTCAAATGACAGATATTCAGAAAGCAGAGGACTTCAGGACTTCAAGACCTGAAATAACAATCTTGTGGGTTCAGAAATCAGAGGACTGCTCTTTTCTGCTTACATTGAATTACACAAGGCATTGATATGTATCATAATATTGAAATACTTCTTCAAGTGACAACATTAATATCAACTAGTATTTTGACAATATTATGGCTGTCAATATACAAAATATATACATTCATTTCTACTCCTTACAAAATATACACTTCAATCAGAATATTCCTGCAATACATATACCAATTAACTCAAGACCTTGGTACTGGCGGCATTCTACATGTCCTTCTATTATGGCCAAGTTGTTTGCATCAGCTGCATTTTAGTTTCACCTTGCCATTGTGTCTGGACTCAATCCGTGCCTTCTTTTGTCTACCAGGCTGCACAAGGCTATGGGGACTGAGAACTATAATGTCGTTTACGCCCATAGGCCAAAACTGCTTGCTTCTACAAGGAAAAATACGATCCATGTAAATCCACTTCCAAGTTTCTGAATAAAAGTAATGCTCACAATATGGCAGTGTATCCATGTTCCTGTGAATGATTATGTCAATAGCATGTGAGCAAGGGAGTCCCGGAACTTGAAACTCCCCACAATGACAAAAAAAAAAATTCCAAATCAACAATGTATGAAGTGCCCTATGTTTCTACTTCCATTTCTGATTGAGAGTAAGGGTGAACCTTATAAGCTCTAGCTTTCTCTCTCCTTGAATCCATTTCTTTTGTAGCATGAGGTGTCAAAGCAACATGTCCTTTGGAGACTTCCTCTCTACGGTTAAAGAACCATTGAGCTACTTTTATTCTGGTAGTATCAATTAACCTGTTTATGGGAAGCTCACGTGTGGACTTGAACAAAGCATTTAAGCTCTCCACACAATTCGTGGTAAGCATTATGTACCTTCTCCCAGTAAAGTGTGTATTTGCCCACCTTTTAGGGTCAATGTTCTGAAGCCACTTATGAGCATCTGGATGTTTTTCAAGCATTGTCTGCATTATCATATCATATTGGAGTGTTGTGTTGGCTCGTGCTGCTGCCCAAAACAAACCTAAAGTAGCCCTACTTCCAGTATTAGTTACCATATTACAAGACATGTGGTGGCAACAAAAAGCATGATGTGCGTTTGTGTAGACTTTTCTAACTGTTGATATAATGCCCCGATGTCTATCAAATACTATGGTGATTGAGTGATCATCGACAGCAAAGTACCCCTTTGTATGCTCCAAAAACCACTCCCATGCAGACCCACATTCAACTTCAACTATTGCAAAGGCAACTGGGAGAACATTATCATTACCATCAATCGCCATAGCAATCAACAATACACCCGGATATTTTCCTTTTAGGTGTGTGACATCAATTCCGATAAGTCTACGCAAATAAGACCTGAACACCCTTCGGCAAGCACCAAAACCCCAAAAACACCGCTGAAACTGATTGTCACCATTCCTGCATAGTGCAACATAAGTTTCAGGATCTCTAGCTCTTAAATCACGCAAATATTATGGAAGATCTCTATATGCCTCATCATAATCTCCGACAACCTTTTTTAATGCTTTCTCCCTAGCTATGTGTGCTTTTCTATATGATATGGTCACTCCAAATCTAGCTTTAATATATGATATAATCATACTTGGTTTGTATTGTTCATTATGAAGAAATTGTTCTTCAACAAAAAAAGTAACAAATGATGAAGAGCATGCATGATGATCAGCACTTTCCCTAACAGGTCCACATTGGTGATCCTTTACATATTTTGTAACAGTAAACTCTACTTCCCCCTTGCTACTACTCTCCATGTACATGGTTGGTTGAAGCACACTACTTTAACTCTATTTTTTCTAGTGTCAACTGGGTTATATCTCATATGCTTAACCATGGCATGTTTGACAAGTGCATTCTTGAATTCTTCTCTAGATGGAAATATCTGCCCCACAAAAAATTCATGCTCATCTCTTGCCTCTACCTCTGCAATTGGCCCAGCAAGCAATCAAGAATTTAAAATATAAGGATCTTCAGCTAATGGAAACTCCTCCTCTAAATCACTGTACTGATCTGGGGGGAATTCATATTGCTCAATCTGCATATCATCAGCTTGGAATTCTAGTACACTTGTACTGGGTTGTAATTCATCTGCATTTCGGATTTCAATTTCTTCCTCCCCACTCCAAGTTGGCTCAAAGAATTCAACAACTTTTGTAGAAGAATTCAGACCCCTATCTTCTAGATTAGTTGCTTCTTCATTTAGGTCAAATGTCAAATTCCTTGTAATTCTATTATCACCATACTGGGAAAATAATGGAATATTATTACTGGTTATTTCTGCACCATTCCCTATGATAGCATCATCATCAAGAGTATTCCATATCTCAGAGAGAATTTCATCAACAACATTATCATCCCTGAAAAATAAATTACAATTACATTTAGTAAACTTTGAAAATCATAATCAAGGGCCTGAAATATTTTGATTTCAGGCCCTGGGGGGCCTGAAATATTTTGACTTCAGGCCCTGGGAGGGTCTGAATTCCTTTTATTTCAGGCCCTCCCAGGGCCTGAATATTTTGATTTCATGCACTCCCAGAGACTAAAATCCTTTAATTTTAGACCCTCGTAGGGCTTGAAATCATTTTATTCAGGACCTCCTAGGGCCTAAAGTTTTTTTATTTCAGGTCCTCCTATCATTTGATTTCAGTCCCTCCTAGGGCCCGATATGGTAAGATATCACCCTCTAGGTCGAATTCAAGCATTAATTTATCCTAAGTTTAAAAAATTTCAGAGAACCCTAATTATGTAATGCATAACACCCTTAGAGTCCTTCTCCAAACATAAAAATAATAAAAAGAGTTTATCATGTATAAAACTAGGTCTGATATCATATCAAAGATGACAATCATACGTACATTACTATTTCTATTTGTTACCAAATTGTTGCTTGCTTTTTCTCCTTCAACACCTATCTTCCTCAGGTACCTTGGTGATGAATTGAATTGTGCAAGGTAGAAATATATATGTACCTTCGTGATGAATCGACTTGTGCAAGGTATAAATATATATATAGGCTGAAAAAAATTGAGTCCATGTCCATCTGAACCACAAAATAATATTTTACTCATAAAGTAGTTTGGAAGTCTCGAATTGTGAATCGAGCAAGGCATCACTTGGCGGGATGGGTATAATAGGATGTTCACTATATGGGATGCACCCTTTGGTAAAAAAGAAAGCATGGTACTCGTTTTGGTAATTACCAAATCTTGGGTACGCCCTTTGGTAAAAAGCAATTGAATATTTCACAAACTTAACTACGCGGTTCAATAAATTATTATTTTTCAAATGTTAATAGACACAATAATCTAGTTGGACCGGTTAGTGTGTTTCTTTTTCAAACAATAATAGATGGAGAGTTAGCTCATGTGGTATTGCCACCTTGAAATTTGGAAGTCAAAATCTGATAAAGTTAATGTACCCGCTCTCTCCACGGGCTAGCTACAATATCCAAGTAAGTAGCTCTCATGATTTACCTCTTCCGTGTTAGCTTTAGGACAAATTGGCGAGGACGTTGGGATGAGTAAAATGCCTTTTACCACATCTTTCAAATGATAATAAGAACACAACTAGTACGGTGCATAATTAATTGACATTGCCTAAATATCTATTTAAAATAAAAATAAAAATAGTACCCCGAGATAGGGTCTTCCACTAATAAATTACTGATTTAGAATTTGAAATTCAGTATATTATTAGAAATTGTTTTCTTTAATAAATAGTAAATTTGAGAATGCTAACTATCGGGATGGGTCTCTACATCTACTTTCTCAATTTATCTGTCTCTATATCTACTTTCTCAATTTATCTGACGACCCGTAAAAAATTTTTATAGGATCAGATTAGTCATCTCAGGTTCAATTATTATCTAGTGAATAATTATTTTATTTAAAAAATAATTTTAGGTATATAATTAATTAAATTCGTAAATATATGTGGCTATTTATAATCATATGCTTTATCTTTTTTAAAAAAACTGTCTGTATAGAATAATTTATATTTTGTCATCAAAATCATAATAACGATTACAAATTTAAGTTGATCACGACCTCGATGTAGTATAAAAAAAATGGAGATTATTTTATTGGTATTTTGAGGTATATATAAGATTTTTTTTTTAAAAATAAGAATGAATTTAAGGTGTAGACTCTAAGAAACATGCTCGTAATTGTCGTTTGCAAGGGAAGAAATCTCCGGGCACCCTATTTAAATAGAGATGGAAGAAAAAGTATAAGAAGGGGTTTTGTCAACGAAAACAGACCTCTAGATTTAAATAAAAATAATTTTTATTCAAATTAAAATCAAACTTAATCTCCTTTCCAAGAGCCCTAACCCCTCTAGGTTTTCTTCCATGTATCATTTGGTATCAGAGTACTAGATCCAATAGATAATTATCGTGGTCGTGAAAGGCAGGTTCAAGTTGAGAAAGTCTCGCACCATACGAGCTCATCGAAAATCTACATAGACAAGTCAAGGTGTTATCCTAGCATCTAGAGGCATAAAATCATGAAGATCATGAGGTATATGGTCAAAATAATTTATGGTGATGACTATGAGATTTTGGTCATTCGTGAGATTCTAAATGGTAGATTATTTGAGCATATAGTGTATGTTCCGTCAAAAGTACAACAGTTGTCCAAAGATTTAACCGAGTTAATATCAGAGGATCTTCCTCCTGTTCTATCACTTACGAGATGGCTTTTGATTTACCAACCCTTGAGAACTTTTGATTTTTAAGACATTATCTTAAACTCGAGGATAAGTTCTTTTCAGCTATGGTGTCTAATGCAGGAGCATCTAATAGCACAACGAGTTTATGTCCTCCGATATAGCTATGCTCCCCTTCGAGCTATGACGAGAAGAAACGAGATTACCAGCCTCTCTTTTGGGCCTTGAAGAAGGGTGATCGAGACTACCAACAAGGAAGATGATCTGCCTGTGGCCTCCTGACTCAATTGCACTCTATTCAGAATTCGGATGAGGTAAAATTGGCCTTCCAGTGGCCAGTATGACTATCCCCATTCCCCTAGCATGGGCGTGTTATGCTCTATCTTTTGACAAAGTGAAAAGGCCTTCTAGAAGGGAACAATGTTTCTAGAAGGGAACAATGTTGAACACTCCCTTATTCGGTGGGTTTGTTTGTAAGTTGTACATGGGAATACGAACCAAACTCATCTAAAGTGATCACCCAACCAAACCTAATCTCAAGCTCGTAACCAATTCGGGTATCCGTTACCCAATTCTGACCCAACTAGGTCTCCTAAATTAGAATATCATATCCTAACCAACTAGACTACAACTATTAATGCATTTATGTGTTAGTTAATTATTTAATAACTAATCAATAATTTCATTAATATATTGTTATTCTTAATAATTAGGAGAAGAGTAACAGAGATATTTATATATTTATTAATTAATTTATAATCATTTTGCTGATAAATAATTTTGTATGTTAGTTAATTATTTAATAAATAATTAATAGTTTTCTTTTATTATATAATTATTCTTAATAAGCCCAAAAACGTCGGGGGTCGATAAATGATTTTGATTACCTATGGAAATATGAGATTAGGATTATTTATATAAACATCCATGCTTCACGTTGTTGTTGGAAAGTGGAAAGACAAAAAATTTAAGTTAGCTTTACATGCTATTAGAGGCTAATAAAAGCAAAAAAGTTAATTGAAAAAAATTAATAAAGATAATATGTTTTAAAAAATTGGTCTCTATAAATAATAATGATATTATTAATACATTGAAAATAAATAATTTTTAATAAATGTCATAATTAAATATTTTTAATAATATTTTTTAAAAAATATTAATTAAAAATATCAATGGTATATTCTAGTTGCATAGAGTCGGAGAATGAATAGAATAGAATAAAAAAAGTGAAAGATTTTCCTGAATTAGATTTAGGGTTTTGGAGTTGAATAGAGGAATAGAAAAAGTTTTCAGTATGAGATTTAGGTTTGAAGTTGAATAGAAAAAGAGAAAAAATTCTGACATGAGATTTATGGTTTTGGTGATGGAGAGAAGGAGATAAAGGTGTAGAGGTTGCGTGCGAAGCCTCGAATAAAATTATGGGTTTAGGGGAAAAATATTAAGGGAAAAAACTTATGGAAAATAAGTATAAGAAAGGAAAGAAAATTGGTATAAATAAAATTAAGAATATTTTTTTAACAAAAATAAAAATGAGAAAAGGGGTTTGTAGTAATAAGAGCAGTTTACATCAATGGTTTATGCAAATTAATGCTAAAACAAGCAATATATATAGTTTAAAAATCAATTATACACCATTAGAGCAATAGAAGCGGTTTATAACAGTACTTTACACAAACTTTTGTTCAAAAAAATCAAATATGAGCGGTTTGAAAACTACTCCTAAACGTTAGAGCAATAAAAACAGTTAGTAGCAGCATTTAACCCAAAACCACTACTAAATGCATTCAATATCAGCAATTTTAATATTGCTTCTAATAGTTGTATCATTAAGTGTGGTTTATAGTAGTGGTTTTTTCAAACCGATGCTAAAGCTATTCAACAAGAGCGGTTTTAAAATTGTTCTTATAAGTCAGATAATAGAAACGTTTGAGTTCAAATCGTTTCAATTGATAGATTTTCAAGAGTAGTGTTAAAACCACTCCTACGGGTGTTTATTTTAGTGCATACAGCTTGACTTCCAGATTCACAAAGGATTCATGCATCGAAGGTAACCTTTCTTAACAAACATATAAGAAGAATTCGTTTGGATCTCATGTGCATCCTTTTTCCATACATTTTAATGTTTGATTATGCTTCAAAAAGTGGTATCAGAGCTACTTGCGAATTTGATTAAATTGTTTTTTATGTTTGTTTTATATCTGATATAGATGAATATGTTTATTATGATCAGAAGAATGATTTATGTATGTTTTTTATGAGTGTTTAAATTAATCTAGCATGAAACAGTAGTGATTATACCTTTATGGTCAATCAATAATGATGGGGTTGAGCATCCCATGGTTGACACGTGGAATGAAGAAGCTGTGTAATGACGGACCCAAATATACTAGATTAATTTGTCACGAAATGTATGGGCTCATCAAATTTAAATATCAATGAATGAAGCTGGAAACCCTTTTTACACTCAAAAATATGAAAATGTAATATAGGGGCCACAGGTCGTATTTTTCTCAGGGACTAGTTGAAGGTTTGTTTGATTCGTGCTCGCATTTGTGTCGTTTGTGAATTTGGGTTTCAAATAAAGATTTGAGTTTGGGTTGCAATAGAAAATTAAAGCACAATGAATATGAAGGCAACTTAGCTAATAATCGAAACAAAGTAATGGCAGTTAATAATCTTGACCGAATGAGGCTTTGACCAATTAAGGCAAACTTGCAACCTTTAGACATCAAATTGATACAAGCTGGAAAAGCACATCACACCTTGTAATCGACTTCAGGATTTATCAATCAATCCAAACCGAATGTTAAGCAAGCAAGATTCACTTAATTCCAAGTTTCAATTGATACAAACTGCCTAAGCCATGTACCAATGTGCAAAAATGAAATTAGAATTCTCATCAAGCTGAGTACAAGTGAGCATGAAAGCAGGTGCCAAAATTCTCTATCAAATGTACTTAACTTGGTACAAATCAATGCCGAATTTGCTCTTGATACAAGGTGCAGAGTTCATCAACTTGATACACAAAACATGAGAAAACTATTGTGCCAAGTATGACGCTAACAACCCCAAAATGGCACTAGTCGATCAGGTTTGAAAGGTAGCTATCAGTAAAGCATTTAGCAGAAATGAATGCATACAATTCAGACCAAGGATGGACAAATTCAGATACAACATTCAGCAAAATTAGAACTGTCAAGACAGGATTAATTTCAGATTGCAGATCAATTCGATTTCAAGCAAACTATCAGGACAAGCTGAGTTCGAGTCCCTCATCTAAGTTCGGAAAAGCAGTGAAGTAAAATCCGAGTCTAATCAGTCAAGAAACTCAATTCAGAAATAGTTGGACAGAAACAAATCTGGAGACGGAAATTTGATGCAGAAACAAAAAATCTGAATGTAGACACTGCTGTGCAGGAACAAAATCAGAAATCTAAATTTGGTTTGCAATGGCAGAAATTCAAGTAAACACAACTGAATTCAAATGAACTTGGAAAAGTCAGAAACGAGACTTGGCACGCACAGGGAAAGGGCTGGTACGCAGCTTGGAAAACTGGATACGCAAGAACAGAAATTCAGAATCATTAACAGGAATTGGCACGCAAGGTTTTAAACAGAAATAAACTGAAATTAAATACAATCTATCACTACACAAGTTACTTAACTACTCGACATGAAGATTGAAACTAAATTACAGCTAAACAATTAAGAAAACGAGATCAACCAAATCTAAAATTCGAAAACAGTAAGAATTACAGCAGTAATTGAAATTTACAGCTAAACAAACGAATTTAACCAAAGAAATCTAAACTCAATCACTCCCTAAGCTCAAGAACTTCTTGGTCGTCAATCAAGAGCCGGCTTCGAACCCCTAGGCTCAGCAAATCAGTGGACATCCATTTCTGAAGTGGATTCTGCCTCAAATCTGTGCTTGATGGAATTTTGATCCGATTCTCTCCATCTCAATTGGGTGAGCTGCGATGATGAATTGCGAGGCTTCTAAACTCATCTGAGAACCCCTACAAATGGCTCAGAAGCTTGGAAGTGGATTGTGGTTGAGAAGAAAGGAGTCGGACTGAGAACTGCCGGAACCCCCAAGAAATCCTCTGTTCCAGCGCAAATGGACAGAATTCTTCAAGAAATCGATCCCCAAAGACTCAGAACTCGATCCAAGGTGGAGATTGAGTGGACGCGCCTCCTTTGATGAAGAAAACGAGCTAAAAACAGTGAAGAAATGAAGAAGAAGCTACCGAGCAGCGGAGACGCGACCCTGAGAAAGGAGCTGGAAATTTGATTAAATAGTTATCAACGGACGGCCCAGATTGATCGGAGGAGATCCAACGGCTGATCTTGCTCTGATTGGAGCCAAACTTTTATGATGATGATCTGGGGTCAGGATCTGCCTCATGGTAGCTCGGATCCTCCAGATATGCAACGGATGGTCCAGATCAACTCTATCTGTGAATGGACGCTCTAGAGCCCTCCTTGCTTGATCCAACGGTTGATTTAGCTCTGATTGGGATGAAACCTTCAGATCTTGATCATAGAGCTTGATCAACCCTAACCCTAGCTCGGATTGCTTCAGATCGCCCCGGATGGCTCAGATCTAACCGCTCTTGAATCGGACGACCCGGATTAATTGTAAGCTTGATAATTCGATCCGGTTCACATCCGACTCAAGTTTTACCCAGTATACCCTAGGTCCAGGATCCTTTCATGCCTACAAAAATATATCAGAAAATTAGTGGCCAAATAATCCAAAAAATGTATAATTTTACAATTAAGTCCAAAATAAGATAAAGTTCCAAAACCTAGGGTAAAATCATAATTAAGCAATAAAAACATGGGTCAAACATAGATTTTAGCAATTAAAATAATTAATAAAATGGTGCTTATCATGTAGCAAGGTCTAATGAGACCACCTCGGGGAGACAGGTGCCCGAGACCACCTTAGGAAGACAAGTGCCCGAGACCACCTCGAGAAGACAGACGCCCGAGACCACCTCGGAGAGACAGGTGTCCGAGACCACCTCGGGAAGACAGACGCCCGAGACCACCTCGGGAAGACAGGTCCCCGAGACCACCTCGGGAGGACAGATGCCCGGGACCCTCCCGGGCCAAAGGACCTCGAGATCACCTCAGTAGAGCGGAGCCCGAGGATCATCCTATCCGATAGCCCGACTTCAAGTAATCGTCCCTTTTTTTCGGATCGGCAGATAATTATTGTGGATAATTATTGGATAAATATGGCCCGTAATAGGTGGCTATTAATGTCTTAATTATCACAACAACCTGGATTTAATCACGGTGTGGCCATTACGAAAATCATCTAGTAACCGATTAATAAGGGGACGTGGAGGAGAACGTGGAGACACGTATGACCGCTGCCGTAGGTATAAATAGTGCTTCGGCACCCAGGTATGGGGACTGTCAGGTCTTTTCAAGACTTACACACTTTCATTGCTTTCTTCAACTTCACCTACTCGCTGTTCTGACTTGAGCGTCGGAGGGGGCTCCGTCGGAAAATCTCCGGCATGTTCCCATTAACGCTCGTGTTACTCTCATGGGGCAGGATCTCTTTTCCTTCCGTCACCGTCCTCGTGGGCTAGACTCGGGTGATTGGTCGTACGCGTCGATTCCTTCTGGAACAAGTTTGGTGTCGTATGTGGGAAACTAAATCAAAGCACCAGAACGAACACAGTGATAGCAGAACCAAAAGGACAACCCATCACCTTGACTAAGGAGGAGCTAGATCGATTGGTCACCAACGTCGTTAGGGGTGCGCTCGAACAACACTAGATCGAGTAGGTCGCATCGCGTCGAGTGGCTTCAGGGCAAGGAGAGAGCCCCAGAATCTCCACTTCGCACCACCACCACCGAAGATCTGTCTCACCACTGGTGGAGCATGCGGTGATACCTCCGGCAAGAGTCCCTAGGAGATTTGGAGAAAATTAACTCCGCCGCATCCAGCATCCTACGGCAAGAAGGAGGGGGGAAGGTGGAAGGACCTAAGAACTTTGAAAAGATGCCCTCCACCCCTTTCTCGCTTGCCATCATAGAGGATCTCATGCCAAAGCAGTTTCGTGGTCCTAGGATTGCCGACTATGATGGAAAGATAGATCTGGAGGACCATGTCTGCAAGTTCGAGAATGCGACACTCTTGCACTAGTACACTGATGGTGTAAAGTGTCGGGTGTTCTTGAACACCCTATCAGGGGCCGCCCAGCGATGGTTCTAGAGGCTGCCCCAGGGTTCTATCAACTTCTTCCTGGAGTTTAGAACCGCCTTCCTCCACCATTTTGCCAACAGCCGTTGCTATCAGAAGATGGCGTTAAATTTATTCGCCCTCAAGCATAAGGCGAAGGAACCACTCAAGGATTACATCCAGCGGTTCAACCCAGTGGCGCAGGATGTATCAACCATGACATTAGAGATCCTTGTCAGTGCCTTCACTCAGGGGCTCTCTGAAGGGGATTTCTTCTGATCTTTGGTGAAGAAGCCACCTACCAGCTTCGATGATTTGCTAGGGCATTTTGTCAAACACGACAACGTTGAAGAAGTGCAACACGCCCGCCGCAAGGAACCAGCTGGGGTCCTTGCTCAAACCATTGTACGGTCAGAGTGGAGGGAACCTCCGGCTCCAGCCCGGGGAAAAGATCTTCGCCCAGGGAAAGACCAGTGGGCTGGTAAGCAAAATCTGGTAGAGACAGTTAACACCCAGCAGCTAGAGCCGCTGATGAAGTACTGCGACTTCCATGGCAGTACGACGCACTCCACCGAGGAATGTCATACCTT
The DNA here is from genome assembly GCA_024364735.1 of Boesenbergia rotunda. Lineage (NCBI taxonomy): Eukaryota > Viridiplantae > Streptophyta > Magnoliopsida > Zingiberales > Zingiberaceae > Boesenbergia > Boesenbergia rotunda. Next base: position 374,162 of record JAGFNQ010002510.1, read on the forward strand.
GAAGAAAAAATTAAATGAGGAAGCAGACCCCAAACCTCGGAGGAGGCAAAAGAAGATGGGGTATCACCAAAGGTCCCCTTGGCGGAGGTTTTCTCCTCACAAATGGTCGTCGGGAGAGAACGAAGCCCAACAACGATCTCGATCACGTTCGAGGGGGAAGAGTTGGGAGATTCACCCCGTCGGTGTCCCTCATTGGAACGAGACCCCAAGAAGGGCAAGGCCCCTACATGTGGTCCGCCTTCCCACATGGGGGTGATCTTGGGAGGACCTACCGGAGGGGATTCCCACCGGGCGAGGAAGGCTCACACCCGTCGGCTGGAGAACTACGCCATCGGGATGAGCCGTAGCCACTGTCGTGGCCCTACAATCTCCTTCGGCCTTGAGGACCTGGAGGACGTAGAAGCTCCCCACGAAGATACCCTGGTATAAAAAATCTTGCACGCATTGTAAATTATGAGGTTAAGCATATCTTCGTTGATACAGGTAGTTCCGTGAACATCCTGTACAAGGCAGCCCTAGATCAAATGTAGATTGATGAGGATGAACTATATCCGGTTTCGACTTCGCTCTTCGGCTTCATCGGGTACTGAGTACAGCCGATAGAGAAAATTACCCTATCGCTGTCATTGGGTAGTGACACGCTGGAGAGGACGAGGAGGACTCCCTTCCTGGTCGTCGATGCTCCCTCATCCTATAACGCCATCTTGGGGCACCCAACACTCAGCATATTCCTAGCAGTGGTCTCAGTCTACCACCAGAAGATCAAGTTTCCGGTGGGCGATCAGGTGGCCGAGGTCAAGGGAGGCCAGCTAGCGTCTCGGTGATGCTATAGCGAGGAGGTCAGATCAGAATCTCACAAGAATCCAAAGTCTCACGAAGCTCTGCAAATCGATCTCGCCGACCCATGAGAGGAGGAAGGACCCAAAGAATAACGGAGGGAGGTAGGGAGTGAGGAGGTCCATATACACCCTCAACAGACGGGAGAGTTACAAGGATTGCCACCGACCTTGAACTGAAGCTGAGAAGTCATCTGATCGACTACCTACAAAGCCAATGGGATGTGTTCGCCTGGGCTACCAAGAAAATCGAAGGAGTCCCCCCAGCTCTGGCCATGCATCGCTTGCATGTGATCCCTGGAGCTCGGCCGGTGAAACAGAGGCGAAGACATTTTGCACTCGAGTAGGACAATGTTATCAGAGAAGAGGTCAACAAGCTGTTAAGAGCCGGACACATAAGAGAAGTTCAATTCCCGCCTGGTTAGCTAATGTAGTCCTTGTCCCTAAGCCAGGAGGTAAATGGCGGGTCTGTATTGCTTTCAAAATTTGAATAAAGTCTGCCCTAAGGATTGTTACCCCTTGCCTCGAATACACCGGCTAGTGGATTCCACCGTCGATTGTGATTTCATTTCGATGTTGGATGCTTATCAAGGCTACCATCAGGTTCCTCGCGCTCCTGAAGACCAAGAGAAAGTCAGCTTTGTGACAGCAGATGGCACATATTGCTATAATGTCATGCCTTTCGGATTGCACAACGTTGGACAACTTACCAGCGGATGATGGACAAGGTCTTCAGGCATCAGATCAGGAGGAACATCGAAGTGTACATGGACGATATCTTGGTCAAGACCGACAAGGGAAAGGATATGATAGCCGACTTAGAAGAAGCGCTCGCCACCCTGAGGGCCAACAAGCTGAAGTTGAACCCTGCTAAGTGCCTGTTCGAGGTGAAGAGTGGCCAGTTCTTGGGGTCTATGGTGACAGAGAGGGGAATCGAGGCTAATTCAGAAAAAGTAAAGGCTATTCTGGATATGTCATCCCCTCACAACTTCAAAGAAGTACAACGGCTGAATGGTAGAATTACGGCTCTGTCCAAGTTCATCTCCAAGTCTACAAACAGGACCCTACCATGTTGAGGCAATATATGGTCCGGAGTGACCATGTGTTTTGATGTTTGGGCAAAGGGTTTAAGTTAGGTTTACCCTTGTATTTTGATATGTGTATTGGAGTGTGCAGGTCTTGCAAGATACACATGGACTTAGCTGGACGGCTTCGGGTACGGTGAAGGGTGGCATGGAGGCAAGCTGAGGGTTTGTGTGCACCCGCGAGACCATGGATAACAGGGACGATGAGCCGAGGGACGCGGACTTTGAGGCATACGTGAAGGATGACATGGAGACAAGCTGGAGGCTTGTGTGCGCATCTGAGGGACGAGGGCCAAAGACGAAGAGGGCGCGAAGGCAACAGTTGAGGCTGCTGATAAAGAGTCGGCTGAGTCGTGAGGGGTCGAGTGCTGAGAGAATGTACTCGGAAAATCCTAGGGGTCGAGTGCTGAGAGAATTGTACTCGAGAAGGGAACCTAGGTAGGTCAGTCGACTGGGGTTCTGGCAGTCGACTGGTAAACCCCACGGCAAGATCAATCGACAGCCAATGGGGCAGTCGACTAGTAGTGGCTGAAGAATTCGAACGTTGGGCTTGCAACGGTCGAATTTGGATGGGGGCAGTTGACTGCCCTGGGAGCAGTCGACTGGTGGTGGCCAAAACAGACTTAAGCTCTATTTAAGAGGGCTTTGTTTTGGCTGGGAGCTTTGACGAATTTGGCTTTGGTTAGGAGCCAAATAGTAGTCTAAGAGCTCAGAGGTGCAGTTGGGTTTGTGGCGAGGTTTCTTCACCCACAAGGAGATACACGAGCTAGCCGGAGGGCATCCGGGGAGTGATCCGCCGAAGGATCGAGGGATCGTCCACCATACGGACTGTCGTGGAGTAGGAGCGTCATCTCCGAACTACCTAAATAGGTTTGCGTTAGCATTGTTTTATTATTGTTATTAGTATTTCCGCTTGCGCTTGCTAATGTGATAGGTAGAAATCGAAAGAAGCTATTCACCCCCCCCCCTCTAGCAAGACGTACACGATCTAACAAGTGGTATTAGAGCGAAAGTCCGCTCTTGTTGGAATAACCGCCAAAGGAGCACAAGCTAGAGGAAAAAATGATGGAATACAAGTTGGGGGATGATATCAACACTCCACCTCCCTATGATCATGAAGACTTCGACTATCGGAGGACAATAATGAAGACTTGGCTTGGAAGGGAGTAGGAATGTATGATGGTAATAGAAGAGCCCTTCGAAATTCCAAGAGACAAGCATGAGAAAAGACTTCGACCTAGATATTGGACTAGAGAGCAACAAAGTCAATCAAGGGCAAATGAGAAGGTAATTTCGGTATTAATTAGTATTTTGCCTAATGATGTATTGAGTTGTGTAGGTAAGTATAAAAATGCATGTGAGTTATGGAACAAGATGGGAGAATTTCATGAAAACCCTATCCGAGCTCAAATGGTGGAAGAGCCAAAGGAGATAAGCCTAATGGTCCAAGAAAAGGAAAAGGAAAAAAGAATTGTCAACCTCATCAAGTGAAGTGGCACAATCAAGTGAAAGATCATCCACTTTATCAAGGGAAGAAGAAGAAGTATCCATCTCAAGAATTGAGGGGGAGGAGAGATCCTCATCAATACCAGAGCAAGGAGAGGCTCCTACCTCCGCCAAAGCAAGGACCAAAGACCACATCATTTGCTTTGGGTGCCATGAAAAGGGACACTACAAGGACAAGTGTCCAAAGGGTAAGAAAAAGGAGATAAACCGTAAACTCATTTCAATTTCTTCTAAATTTAACATGGGTTGTAGGAATGATAAAATCCAAAAGAAAAGAGAGAAAATTAGATGCTTCACGTGTGGTGAACTAGGACACTACCACACGAAATGCCCAAGGAGTGAAAAGCCTAAGAAAATGGAGCATTTAAGAAGATGGGAAAACGAAGAAAAGAAGAGGAACTCACATCAAGAGGGAGCTACAAGGGTAAGGGAGATAATCTCTAAGTTTAAACATGTTTCAAATTCATCTATGTATGCTAGAAATAATGAAAAATGATTGCTTGTGCATAATTATGGATTTAGGTATAATGATAGGAATAGGGTTAACAAGGTAGATCAAAACTCTAGAAAGGTCATGCATCATAATTGTTAGAATACAGGAAATTTTGGGGGCTAAAATGTAAAATGTCCGAAACAAGAGGGTTGCTGTGAGAAAATCGGAATATGGAGGGGTTAAACGAAAATGTTCAATGATATATTAAATCGGTTCTTCTCTCCTTTTGCCCTAGCACGCAGCCCCGAGCCGACTCTCCTCTTTTCCCCTCGCGTATTTCTTCTGCTTCTTCTTCCTCTCGAGCGAGCGGAGGATCTCTGGGCGGCGGGTTCATCTCCAGACGACGTCCAGGCGGCACCGACAGGAGGTTGTCTTCTTTTGTGCTTAGATCAGACCGATCTTGGTGTCTTCTCTTCTCCAACCAGCGCAAGATTGAGATCTCCCTTCTCCTCGACCGAGCGATTCATGTAATCCTCTCTTCCTTACGCGATCTTGAGGAGGGAAGCCGGGGTTGAGGGTTTCGGCCAGTATACACACGGGGTGAGTTTGATTTCTCTTCTTCCATGTGTGTGGCGATGGTAATGCTATTATTTTGGGATTAGGGTTTTCTCAGGTGGTGATATCCGAATCTATTGATCTAGGTTGAGCAGGGACTTGGATTTCAATTTCTTCGGATCAGATTGTTCTTGTTGTTTCCGTTTGAGTTTCTTCTGCAATGATCTTGGGTGAATTGGTTTAGGGATCTGCTGGGCCTTCGATTGGATGAGTAGAGATTAGTTCATGGGATTTTGATTTTTGATTCATACTCTGATCTCAAATTTGGAATCCAATTCCTAAGTAAAGTGTTCTGTTTCTTGCATTGAGCGCATCTTCCTTTCCACCACTAAGAGTGGATCTGGTTTTGCTGTGGATGTTGGTGTCGGTTTAGATTTTCTATTAGTAGGTTAAATTCCTTTTTGTTGGATGATCTGTTGCTAGATCTGTGATGGTCGAAGAAGGTGTTGTAGCATGCTGCGTATTGGTCTCTTTGGTAGATGCTTCCTCTGTTTTGATCCCTGCCGGGTTCTTTGAGGGTTGATTGATGTAATTAGGTTTTGGATTTGGTGGTGAAGGTGGTTGTGAGGTGATGGAGTCTTTGGGTTGATTCGGTTGGGGCTAGTCTGGATAAATTGATTAGATTGGGTTGATTGGGTTAACCTAATTTGAACCCAATCTTGGTTGGGTTAGGTCATTTTGTAAATTATAAAATTAGCTAAGTGGTATTGTTATTTATTTCTGGATGCAGGGCATTGATTGGATTCCCCTTGTTGCGGCTGATATTATTTCAGACGAGGGATTCTCTTCGTTACGATCATCGACATTGGAGGCGGGTATCTCTGACTTTTCTTTTAGAATTGTCACAGATATATATATACTTGATATGCTGGTTTAGCAATAGCGTAATAAATTGTGGCATGATTCTTATATTTGTTTTGTTGACGTTGTTTGTGCCACAATTGACTTGTGATACCTATACCTTTAGGACTTAGGTTATGGTGCATTATCGACGAACCTTGCATATCATGTTGATATAGGTGGACTAGATAGTGTATGCTGTTTGACCAGTGTTATGCATCATCGTGCACTATGCATCACTGTCGATCAGAGGCCCCTTTTGGGTGAGCTAGGTCGACAGTCATATTGACCTACCCATACGGCCACTCATGGGTTAGTGGTTGACGGAGTATGGGTAGTGTGCTCTGTGCTGCTTCGCTCGTGCACTCATGGGTTAGTGAATTGGAGCGTGATAGTAGGCAGATGTCCCTCCTTGAGTTGTCCAGATACCAGGAGATGAGAGGGAGAGGTCTCTCCCCCATTATATACATGGGGTAGGGGTAACACTTAGACAAAGATGTCCTCCACAGATGGCCTTAGGCTGATGAGACATCGCTAGGATAGGCATTGGAGTAGGGGTGTTACACCGGCAGCATTCCGTCTACTCGATCGCTCAGGAGTAGTGATGGCAGAGTATGGACGGCAGTCACAGCACTACGTCGGAGGGTGGCCTCCGCTCAGCTTCCTCCCGTACATAGGTGACGATGTCTGACCGACGGCAGGGGTGACCATGTCATTGCACTTTGTGTGTTCGTTTATTTTGCTCTTACTGGTGCTTGTTTATACTTGATGTTGTATATGATTGACATGCTCTTACAGGAGACCCTTATGTATGGTCTTGGCGACTCTGCTACTTGGTATGGTAGTTCTTATTTTGCTCTTGCAGTTGTTCTTATTACTGCCTATGCATGTGTTATTTCGGCAGTCTATTACCCTATTGCTATATTAGAATATCTTGTATATATATGATGAGATATTCGCTGAGTTTTATTACTCATACCGTTAGCTCCTTGTTTTTATTTCAGGATGATTGACTAGAGCGTGCCCGACAGCCTGTCCCAGTTCGCGTACTTGTCGAGATGTCTTCGGGATTTATTGTCTAGTGTGTTGCTAGTATTTTCTATTATTTTCTTCCGCTGTTGCTTTTGTGTTGGATTTGGTCATACTATACGGCAGTATAGTTGTACGTTTGTGAGACCTTTATGCTTTGTGTTTTGTCGTAAGTCAGACCGGTCCGCAGTCAGGTATGGTTTATTGGGTTTTATGCTATGTTCTGTCTTAATTAAAGGCCTGAGGCCCAATTAAACTGCGTGGTTGTGATTTTATGTGATGTATGCATGTGTAATTGTCCGTCGGACAGGGGAGGTGCTGTCCGATTTTCTATTGGATCAGCGGCTCCTGAGGTCTCGGGGCGTGACAATTTATTTGGTATCAAAGCCAGGTTCTCGAGATACCTTGTGGTCTTGTGGGTGTTTTTCGTATTTTATGTCGGAGTCGTTTTCTCGATGAATGCGATTGGGACATGGCGGCGACGGGACTCCTCCAAACGATGCGGGGTATATGACATATTTCATTTACCTCCTTTATATCTATTGTCTAGTATAGTGTTAGACATGGTGGTTTCAATTGTAGCGACCCGCCTTCTCTACCTTCAGACGGATCGTTACTTCTCTCTCTACTTCTTGGTTGGATACATGACTAAAAATGCGGAATTTTTTTTTTAAAGTTTTAAATTCATCTAACAATCATATTCTAACTTAAGCAATCATGCATATTAACATATCACACTTACTATCTCGAAAGCTCGCAATTGGTACACTTGAAGCTTGCCTCGCCCAACTCAAACTGCAGGTATCAGTCGACTGATACTGCATCAGTCGACTGATAGGCCTGTGATCTGAATTTACAGGTTTCGGCACTTGCTTCAAAGGTCCACCAATCATGTATTTTCGAGCCATATAATACTATGATGCCATTTCTATACTCTATGTCAGTTTTCTAAACAATTTAGCCAATCAAAATGAATCCATCAACTTGAAATTTGGACTTTTGCGGAAGAAAATAAACTATACAAGTTATATGAACTTTAACACTAAGTTTGTACCAATCTTGACTTCTAGACATCCATAAAACCAATACATGTCTATGACCTTGCTAAAGCATTATGAAATGTGAATGAAACTTTTCTAAACATTTATAAGCAATAAAACTTAAATCAAAGAGAATTTGATATTATCTTGGCACATGTGTCTATTCTCCTAACAAAGTATCAATATCTCCATCTACTCACATTTCCACTCATCCAATGCAAGCATAAGAATGTATAAGCTAAATGAAATGACATGAAATCTTAACTCTAAGAAATTGAGCATGTAAAACTATCCAAAGCTCAAATGTTCGCTAAACTCCATAAAACAAGAACTTGAAATTCAAATAAACTATGACATTGTGAATTAAATAACTAAATTGTCTTGTGCCAAAGATCTCTCCATAATCAGCCACCACACACACTCTACTCAGCACCGCCTCGTCGTCTTCCTTCAGAATTGCTTGCCTTTACCTTTATCTGCAATAAGAGGAAATGCAACTAGTAAGCAAAAAGCTTAGTAAGTACTATCTAGCTCACAAAACTCGAAATATGCAAACATGCTTCTAGATCAAACTGAACATCATATGAGATACTAATATGCTTGAAAGAAAAACTAAGGACATGTATAGCNGGGAAAAAATATTTAAAAATTTTTTAAAGAAGTTCCAGTATAGACAGCATAATTGTGCTTTAAAAAATAAAGACATAATAATGCACACATATATAATAACCCAAAAAAAATTATCAGTTTAATACAAATTTAGGTACCCAAAATAAGTTCCTGTCTATAGATTAATTAAAAACTTAGGCGGAATATAGCTTTTGGACACCTTTTTAAATTGACCTTTATGATTTTTAAAATACCAATTTAAATTATCAGAAAAGCTATTTTTCTTTTGGCGTAAATATGCAATATCAAGTTCTAATTTTTGCAGTAAGTTTTTCAAATTATCATCTTCATTTTTCAAACTTTTAGATGAGGATGTAAGCGTTAATTCATTTTTTAATTTTTAATTTTCTTTTTCTAATCTACAATTAGATTTGAGCAAAGCTTTAACTCTAGCATTTAACTGATCATGAGGAAGAAAACAAACCTCACTTACTGGGTCGCTTTCGAAAAGCGAGGTTCCTCTTTCGTCGTCGCTTTCTTCTAACGTCTCTCCCCCTTCATCAGTGCTCGCTTCTTGATGATTTGCCATCAACGCAAGTCCCGCGTATTCTTGACCTTCTGACTCTTCTAACGAGAACTCATCCCAGGTGGCCTTCAGTGCCTTTTTCTTCTTTGGCTGATTTTTGAGTTTAGGAAACTGGTCCTTTAGGTGTCTCTCCTCTTTGCATTTGTAGCATCTGATTATTCGTTTCTTTGGGGACCGTCTTGTTTTCTACGTTCTTAAAAATTTGTTAGCTTTAAAAAAACTTTTAAAAGAGCTTACCATTTTTGTTATTTCGTCGTCAGTCGAGGATTCCCCGTCGAATTGGATCTTCCTTGTATTCAGTGCGACGATGTTTGTTTTCTTATTCTTTTCTACAAAATGAGATTCATGAAGCTCCAAAGTAGAAAATAATTGCTCTAATGTACTTACCGCTAAATCTTTCGAAATGAAATAAACGTCGATTATCGAGGTTCATTCCGGGATTCTCGGAAACGCATTTAATACATACCTTTGAGCGTCCCGACTTGTTACCTTTTCTCCGAGGTTTTCAAGGTCTGTGATTAGTTCCTTTACCTTGGCGTGTAGATGCGCAACTGATTCTCCATCCTCCTTTCAGAGATTTGTCAGTTGGCTTCGAAGAAGGTCTCGTCGCTCCAGTTTTGCCTCTGAGGTACCTTCATGCAATTCCAGGAATTTCTCCCAGAGCTCTTTTGCCGAGTTGTAATTTCCGATGCAGTTGACTTCTTGTGCGGGAAGAACGGCTAACAGATGAAATTCTGCTTTGTCGTTTGCTACGAAGTCCGCTTGCTCCTTCTTGGTCCACGACTCTATTTCTTTATCCTTGTCGTTGTTGTCTTTTGGAACTGAAAACCCATTTTTCATAATTAGTAGCAATTCAATATCAGTTTTAAAAAATACCTGCATTCGGCGCTTCCACATCGCGAACTCCCCCTCAAATTTCGGCGGGTAGATTACGGCTCCAACCATTTTCTCGAAATTGCTATAGTCGGCGATTAGTCCTTCTGCGGCGACTTTGGCTCTGATACCACTTGTTGGATCGGGTTGGACCGGCTAGAGGGGGGGTGAATAGACGGTAAAAAAATTTATGAAAATGGAAGGCACTTCTTTAAAAAATACTTGGTCGCAACTAAGGATGTTGCTTCCAAGGCAGTGGACGCTCAATAAAAATCTCCTTGTGGCGGAGAAGCCATACAAAAATAACACACTAGACTTTTGGAGATTTTACAAGATGAATAAAAATGATTGATTTCTAAAGCTAAATCTGTAAGCCTATTTATAGCCTAAGAGAATAAATCTGGATTGTTAATTTTTGATGAATTTTCTCTTGGCCATTGATCCATGGATATGATCTGGACAGTTAATCTTGGATGGGATTAAACTGCATCCATTGGATTTGATTAAAGGATAAGGTTATCCTTTAGGAGATAGAGTTTAACTAAAACTTTGCTTCTATTCGCAGCAGCTGATTAACTTTATCTTCGGCTCACATCAATTTATTTACATCACTTGTTTATCCCATTCGGTAAGTAAGGAGATATCTAACCGTGGGGTTACAGGTTCGAATCTTCTTTGCACCAAATAATTTTCTCTTTTTTTTCCGAGCGCTTGGACCAGTCTTTTTGATTATTCGTCTTCTGGGTGATTTCCAGCCAACCAGAGTTAAGCTCACCCGAACTCAACTTCGGCCTTTCCCCCCTCGAGCGTCCTTCCTCCCGGCTTCTCGTCCCTCGGACACCGCGCGCGTCCTTCTCGCTCCACCGACGTACTCTTCCGCAGCTTCCGCGTCCCTCGGATTGTACCGAGCCCGTCAGCTCACTTTCCCATACAATCCTTCTCGTCCGCTACATCTTACGCTCGACTTCCTCCATACCTAAGCTCCTGCACACTTAGCAGAGGGATTAAACATACCAGGACCTAACTTAGATCAGTTGATCACATCAAAATCAACCAGGGATACTTACATGCATATCCAGGAAAATCACTTATTGTCCATAATAATGCGGCATGTAATTGAAAATTTTGCTTAGTTGACGCATCATATGTTTCCAATCCTACCTCCCACAAATCGTTCAAATCTGCAACAAGTGGCTGCAAATAGATGTCAATATTATTTCCAGGAGCAGAAGGACCAGGTATTAACAACGATAACATAAAATATGGTTGTTTCATACACATCCATAGTGGAAGATTATAAGGCACTAAAATGACTGGCCATGTACTATGCACCACACTCATATTTTTAAATGGATTAAATCCATCCGAAGCTAATCCTAGCCTTATGTTTCGGGGCTCCTTTCCAAAATTTGAGTGATTATGGTCAAACGTTTGCCAAGATGGGAAATCAGCTGGATGTCGCATGTAACTATCTTTCGTGCGAGATTCAGAATGCCATCTCATATGGATTGCTGTTTTGCAAGACATAAACAAACGTTGTAACCTAGGTTTTATTGGAAAATACCATAAAACCTTGCGTGCAACTTTCCTCATGCCGCCAATACGATCATCTTCAGATGTTTCCCATCTAGTCTCATTGCATGTCTTGCATCGAACACTTTCTTCATCCAACCTCCAGTATAAAGTGCAATCATTAGGGCAAGCATCGATCTTTTCATAACCAAGTCCTAATTGCTTCATCAATTTCTCTACATCATAGTATGACTTTGGTAAATCTTGCATAGCATTTGGAAATGCTTCTCTCAACAAATCCAAAAGTATATTGAAGATTTTATTGGTCATTTTCCCAAGACATTTTAAGTGAAGCAAGTGAATGATGAATGCAAGTTTTGAGAATTTCTTGCATCCGGGATATAACTCTTTTTGTGAATCATCAATTAATTTATAGAATTTCTCGGCCTCTCCAATTGGAACATCTTTCACCTGTTCAAATCCTGTTGTATTGATTGTACTACCTTCGTGTTGTGGGATCCCAAAAGCTTCATGAACTAGTCCCTCCATATCATCGACATCATCATATTAGATGAAACAGAACTAGATATTGAAGATACACTGCATGCTATCTCTCCATGAGCCACCCAATGAGTATAACCTTTGATAAATCCATCAACTGTCAAATGATCATAAGCATCCTCTCTTGAAACACATATGTCCATCTTACACCTTGCACAGGGACATGCAATTGTTCCATTTATGTTTGCATTAGAAAATGCAAAATCTAAAAAATTCTCAAGTCCTTTTCTGTTTTCCTCAGTTTGTCTTGGCAAAAACATCCAACTTTTATCCATCACAAGTCCAGTAAAAAGATCTACTAAAACTAGTTCAAAAAAAAATCAGTCAAAATCTCAAAGATTCAATTACCAAAATAAAAATTGAAAAATACATCTATGAACATCTCAAAACAAAGAAATTTTTATAGTTCTAGAAATCATGCAAGCATATCATAGCTCTTACAAGAAATACTAAGTGGAAAAATTCTCAAGTATCATTTGATGGCTGGGCAAGCCTTCAAAACTATAGCTGACATCTTCCGGAATAGTTACCGTCTATACATTTAGTGAAGTAGCAGTGATGTTAAGCTAATTAAAAGTCCCATGTTCCTGGATACATTTCTCAGTTCATTTAAGTATTCACACAGCTATTACGTATTATGTGAAGTATTCTTATCAAAAAAGTCCTAACATTCAATCATCCTTATAGTTATAGAAAACAAAGAAATCATGCCATCAAAGAAGTTTAAGGTACATGGATCAAACTCAAGGTACATGGATCTTTAGCTCCTTACCATGTGAAATGGTCATTTTTCACGTAACAAGATCCTTACAAAATCTATATACAATTTGGATGAGTAGATGCCCAGAACAATGCTTGTGGAATGTAGATTAGACAGGACTCTGGTTCGGTGTGATAATCCAAAGTTAGATTACTATGAACAGGTTTCTAAGTACTATTTTGGTTGTATTTTCATAGATGCACTTTATTTTGCTTATTGTCAATGAGCATATTGTCATGTGTATGGTCAATCCTGCATTTTTTTTTGTTGAGAATTTGGCATTCAGAATGGTTGATGGGGCTCCATGATTTGGAAAATAAAACATTGATGGTCGTTTTTCAAGCAAATTTAACAGAAATAGAAGGCAAGAATGTAAGAGAACAAGATGAATGCATTTTCAATATGTATATCCTAAGCAACATTGCTCTAAGAGAGGCAAAAAAAAAAATTGCAACCTAGAGAAACAGAAAGTCCTAGACGCCAACAGAAAATATAACTTGTAGGCACAAGGGACCTGAGATACGGTCTAAGTGTTACTATAACCTCTTATGCTCATAGCGACTGGCTTTCTTTCTTAACTTGGTCCTATAGCTAAGAACTGTATTTTATTTTATTTTTTCGTTCTCATGACAACAAATGAAATCTAAAGAGGAAAAAAGAGAGAACAAATGAAACCTATAGAAACTTAAGTTCCTAGTGTGGAACTTGACAACAAATGAAACCTAGAGAGGAATAAGGAGAAAACAAATGAAACCTAGAGAGGAATAAGGAGAAAACACTAGAAACCTAGAGAGGAATAAGGAGAAAACAAATGAAACCTACAGAAACTGAAAGTTCCTAGTGTGGTATTGACTTTTAAACCAGTCTAGAGGTGCTCTGCAACAACACTTGGTAACTCAAAGAATGCTTCTATAAATCAAATAATTCTTGGTAAGATTGAAGAATTTTAGTTATAATTCTTGATTACTATTTGAGAACATTGTACAAAGCTAGTAGACAATGAAACTTGTAAATATGAGGGTCTGAAATATGCTCTAAGTAGTACTTAGTATTATCTCTGCTGCATGTAGTCCAACATCATTCTTTCTTCAGTTTTGTCCTATAGCAAACAACATTGAGATCTTTTTTCTCATGACATAATTCTTCATTCTTATCCTAGCATGACAAGTATTCTTATCAAAAAAGTCCTAACATTCAATCATCCTTATAGTTATAGAAAACAAAGAAATCATGCCATCAAAGAAGTTTAAGGTACATGGATCAAACTCAAGGACATCTTTTGGGCTAAAATAAACTATTGCATGTGGTTTTGGGCAATCTCAAACACAAGTGTTCTTGTTGGAAAAATTTATCAAGAAGAAATTTATCAAATCATTCATCCCAATTGGCTAATAATTTTGTTCAACTAACCCTAACCTAACCCACTCAAGTAGTCTCGTTCGACCCTATTAACCACTCTGATCACCTATTTTGATTGATCATTATTTATGTACTTTTTAGAGGTTGAAATAGAGTAAAGTATTAATTATTAATGAAGGAAACCTAGAATTGATAAAATAAACTATTACAAGAGAGGAAATCTTTAGAAAGGGCAATCGATTGATAGGGCACAAAAGATCCATCCTGCTTTGATAGGGCACAAAAGATCCATCCTGGTGGATTAAGTTGCCAATCGATCGATTAGAAGTTGCCAATTGATTGATATAGCACACCAATCGATTGATAGGGCACAAAAGATCCATCCTGCTGGATTTGAAAGGTCAAATCTGTCATGACAATTGATTTATGGTAAGGTCGATCGATTTTGAGACTTTTTCCAGCCCGAAAGCAACCCTAGAATAGAGGTTCTCTTGAATATTTGAAGCGGCTTGTTCTTGAAGTTTTGGGGGCAAAAGTGTTACTGCATTTCCAACCATCAAGAGATAAACCAAGGCAAGAAAAGAGCAAGGAAAGTAAGGTTCATTGTTATAAAATCATTTTTGATTTCATTTATAATCATTTTTGATCTTGTTGTATTTCTTGTGCTCAAGATTATACAAGATTTCTTCACTTCCGGAAAGTTTCCAAGAATGCCAAGTAATGTATCGATGACACTTTCACAAACATTTTTTTTGATGTGCATAACATCAAGAACATGTCGAACATGTACATGTTTCCAATACTCTAGTTCAAAGAATATAAATTTCTTTTTCCAGCATGATTTTTCATCACCCTCCTTCAACTGAAGTTTCCTACTCATTTTCCTAAATGATAATTAATTCTTTCAACTTTTTCTAAAACTTCATGTCCATTTAATGGTTTTGGTGTAATATTAAACTCTTGTTTCCCATTAAATGCTTTCATTTGCTTTCGATAAGGATGACTTCTAGGCAGAAACCTTCTATGCCCCATATATGATATTTTTCTACTATGCTTAAACCTAGTTGAATATGTTTCTTTACCACATATTGGACATGCATTATATCCTTTCACAACACAACCTGACATGTTCCCATATGCGGGAAAATCATTGATTGTCCGTAGTAAAACAACTCTAAGCGGGAAAATTTCCTCTCGATATGCATCATATGCATCAACACCTATATCCCATAAGCAATTTATGTCATCAATTAGAGGTGCTAAATAGACATCAATATCATTTCCAGAGTGTTTGAGACCAATAATCAACATAGTGAGCATCATAAATTTTCTCTTAATACACAATCTTGGAGGAAGGTTATATGTGATCATTACAATTGGCCGACAATTATATGCAGAACTCATTGAACCATAGGGATTGATCCCGTCTGCTGATATGACCAATCTTAAATTTCTTGGCTCGGAAGCAAAATCTAGCCAGTTGTAATCCACTACCTTCCAAGAAGGTGTATTAACTGGATGACGTAAGTATCCATCACGAATTTTTTTGTCAACATGCCAAGTTAACTCTTGAGATATAGCCTTGTTCTAAAACCATTTTTGAAATCTTGGAATAGGTGGGAAGTACCAAAGGACCTTTGCAGGAATGTCTTCATTTATCGTAGCTTTTTTACCTATCTTCCACCTTGACATCCCACAAATAGGACAATTAGTACAATCCTCATAAACTTTCAGGTATAAGATACAAATCATTAGGGCAAGCATGAATTTTCACATAATCCATTTCTAATGCACATAAACATTTCTTCGCATCCTACAAAGATAAAGGTAATTCATTATCATCTGAAAGCATTTATCCAATCAAACTAAGTCAGTGAAATTTGTATCACTCCAATTATATTTTGTCTTCAAGTTATATAATTTCACAAGTGAAGATAACTTTGTAAATTTAATACATCCAGGATATAAAGGTTTCTCGACATCTTCAAGAAGCTTACAGAATTGGTTTGGATTATCAACATAACTATCATATGCAGCACGTACCATATCCATAGATTCTTGATCCACTATAAATTTATGTTTATCTTCTCTATTAGATCACTATCATTCATTGAGTTCCCAATCTGAGATCTTTCCCATGCCAAATCCATGTGTGATATATTAAATCTATACAATTACACCACAAATATGCCCTTATAGTGTTGATATCTTTATTGTTTATATTGCCACATCTGGTACATAAGCAAGGTATTGAATTTGGATATTTATCATTTTGCATTACAAAGTACAAGAAAGGCTCTATCCCAATCTCATATTCATGTGATAACCTATTCTTTAACGTTAATCTTTGTCTATTACTCGTACAACTAATCAACCAACAAGGAGTTAAATCCTTCAAAAAAATTGTAAAAATATGACATATTAAATTCTTGTGATGAAAATAGCTAAATCCTAACAAGCTATAAGCATCTTAAAATAAAAGACCAGGAGAACATTAATCAAGAAAAAAAGAATAGGAGAACACCCTTCACGCACAAGGACAATAATGAATGGCAGAGAGCTACTATCTCAAGATTTTAGGAAGAGCCAAAGCTAAATTTATTAAATGTAAATTCAACAATAAGAATGAAGTGAAGAAAAAATTTAGATGGATGAACAAGAATCTCTACCGTATGCACACAAAAAATAGACAATCAAAAGTGAGAATAATAAGATGGATGTGTGTTGTACTAGATAGATAAACATACACAAAAAAATAGACAAACAATAATGAAAATAACTTAATATTTACAAAGATAGAGTCTTCCATATAGTTTATTATAAGATAACAATCATATAGCTGACTCAAATAATGATGATCATGGTTTATTGTTGTAAAAAAATAAACCAGATCAAACAAAAGGAAAAAACTAAATAATGAGATTCACTTGTAAAAACAATTACTTGCAAAAAAAAATAAATGAAATAATGGTTTATATGATAACAATCATATAACTGACCCAAATAATTTACTTGAAAAAAAATTATTAGATTTTGATAGAAAATAGTAAATGAAACAAAAACGAAAGCAAAATCTGAATTTTACTCATAAACATTCCTACATTCAACTAGATCAAACAAAAGGAGCATGGAACTAGCTAGAAGAAGAATCTTTCCTAGCCATACCTAAGGTAGATCACTGGAAATTATGGAGAGGGAACAATGAGCGCCTTAAACCTCTACAAACAGGGATCTTCAGTGGAGATATTCAGTGAGAGGGCGACTCGTTGGAGATGTTTAGCAGCGTGAGGGAAAATGCAAAGGAGAGGGAGGAAAATGTGAAGGAGAGGTAGCGCTTGGGCGCTTAAGGGGTTGGCGAAGAGGGTAAAGTGAGAATGGAGTTTTGGCGGTTAGGGTTTTGGCGAAGAGGGGGAAAACGAGAAGAAGAAAACGTGAAGGTGGGGGAAAGCTCGACGTTGGGAAAAACACGAAGTCATGACAGCAAAGGAAAAAAGCATGAAGGTACGACAAAGTTGTGAAGAACATAACATGAGTTAATATAAGATATACTACATAACAACATGAAAACGACAATGGTTATTAAACTTGTTGTTGTACCATAAAATAGACAACCGTTTCAATGACCGTTGTCATAACATCATAAAAAACAATTTGTCAATGACCAACCTCTTTGACTCTTCAACAACACGAAAAACACAACGGTTTTAACAAAAAAACATTGTTAAATAGTAAGAAACAATGATTTTTTTTTGTAAATCATTATTTTTCAGTGTTGTTGAAGTCGATTTTTCATGTAGTGATGATAGAATTCTAAAGTGTACCAAGTATGGATTTTTTGCACACTCGACGAAGATAGGCTACTACTATCAAATCAAGTATTTAACATAATGATTAGATGATGACATTTAGATAAAAAAAATCTAGGTATTTTCTGTTGAGGCAATCGACTCTTAAATGATTGGAAGATCATGGTTTTGATGTGTGTGGGTGAATATGTTAAGGTTAGAGTGTTATGTTGTATTTGATGTGTATGATTGAGTTTGCAGGACTTGGAGAATCACACATGGTGGACATATCCGAGGGACGAGAGCCGAGGGAGGAGAGCTCCAAGGGCAAGCTGACAAGTGGACTTCAAGGGCACACGTGAAGGGTGGCATGGAGGCAAGCCAAGGGAAGGCTTGCGTGCGCATCCGAGGGACGATAGCCAGAGGAAGAGGACTTCAAGGGGCGAGCCAAGGGAGCAGACCTGAAGGCACACGCGAAGGAGAAGGTCCGGAGTGGCTGGAGCTGAGCTGTGAGGCAGGGCAGTCGACTGGCCCTGTGGCAGTCGACTGCCAAAACCCACAGAAAGTTTGCAGCCTCGGACCAGTCGACTGGCATTTGGGCAGTCGACTGGTATACCCCGAAAACTAGCCGTTGGCTAGCAATTAATGCTAGGCCAGTCGACTGCCCCAGGGGCAGTCGACTGGTGCGGGCTGGACAGATTATGAATCTGTCCTGTTCACCTATAAAAAGAGCACTTTTTGTACGTGCACTTACCCGTAGGATTGGTGCATCTAGGAGACTAGGGGCTAGGGGAACCACAAAGAAGGCATGGGTACCTAAGAGATTTCTAAATGATGCTTATGGATCAAAGATATGGGTACCAAAAGAATATATTTTCCATGTTGTTTAGGTAAAGGTGAAGGAGGCCCCAACTATGTGGATAGTAGATAGTGGATGCTCAAGACACATGACCGGAGATGTGAGCAAATTCACCACTATAAGCTACCTAAGAGAAGGGACCGTCTCATTTGGGAATAGTGGAAAGTTGAGGATTATTGGTAGGGGTACAATTGAGGTATCTCCCACCATTTCAATACATAATGTACTTTTAATCAAAGACATGAAATTCAATTTATTAAGTGTAAGTCAATTATGCGATGTCGATTTTAAAGTAGAATTTCATGCTAGGAAATGCATAATTAGACATAGTGAATCGAATGATGTCATATTAGAAGGGTTTAGAGAGGCAAATTTGTATTATCTTGATCTTTCTTATGCTAATAACAATGTTGTTAAGTGTCTCATGTCCAAAGAAGAGGAAGGGTGGTTGTGGCACCGAAGACTTGGACATGTCAACATGAGGAGCATTGCAAGGGTGGCCAAGGAAGAGTTGGTGAAGGGGCTACCAATGATTAAGTATGAAAAGACCAAGTTGTGTGATGCTTGCCAAGAGGGTAAGCAATCAAAAGCATCACGCAAAGGTAAAACCCTAATCACTACCTCTTTGCCTTTAGAACTTTTGCACATAGATTTATTTGATTGCCATAGTACTCCCTCACTTGTAGGGAGTAAATATTGCCTAGTCATTGTAGATGATTTCTCTAGATTTACATGAGTTTATTTCTTGAAACATAAGGATGATACCCTAGAGAACTTTATAGGATTTAGTAAGAGGGTAGAAAATGAAAAACATACTAAAATAAACCGAATTAGGAGTGACCATGGTGGGGAGTTCCAAAACGTAAGTTTCACACAATTTTGTGTTGAAAATTGGTACAAGCATGAGTTTTCATGCCCAAGGACTCCTCAACAAAATGGGGTAGTTGAGAGAAGGAACCAAGCTCTACAAGAAGCTGCTAGGACTATGCTTAATGCATATTCTCTTCCTAGCTACTTTTGGGCCAAAGCGGTTAACACCGCTTGCTATATTCAAAATCGGGTGTTGGTACATAGGTTTCTAGGAAAAACACCCTTTGAATTGTGGAATGGAAGGGTACCTCAAGTCCTCTATTTTAGGGTCTTTGGATGTAAAGTATATATCTTAAATACCAAAGATGACCTAAGGAAATTTGAGTCAAAATCCGATGAAGGAATTCTAGTAGGGTATTCATTGACTAGTAGGGGTTATAGAGTGTACAACAAGAGAACAAAAGTGATTGAGGAGTCCTTAAATGTCAAATTTGATGAAACCACTAGTACCTACCCTAGAAAGGCTTCAATTGATAAGGATATAGAAGAGGTCCAACCCCTTGCCCAAAGAATCCAAGACCTACATTTGGAGGGCAATGATCAAGGGGGAGTAAGAAGTACCCTAGAGGATGAGGAAGAAGGAGTAAATGAACCCACAACCTCTAGACTCTTGAGACATCACCATGATCACCCTATTGACCAAATTGTGGGTGATGTCACTCAAGGAGTAAGGACAAGGTCTTATTTTAGGGATCAAACTAGTCAAATAGCTCTAATCTCCCAATTAGAACCCAAGTCCATTGATGAAGCATTAGGAGATGTTGATTGGGTCTTAGCCATGCAAGAAGAGCTAAATCAATTTGAGAGGAGTCAAGTTTGGGAGTTAGTTCCTAAGCCCAATGATTGTACCATTGTAACCACAAGATGGGTCTTTAGGAACAAACTAGATGACCAAGGTAAGATCACTAGGAACAAGACTAGATTGGTAGCTAGGGGGTTTAACCAAGTTGAGGGACTAGATTATGATGAGACTTATGCCCCCGTAGCTAGGTTAGAATCAATTAGAATTCTACTAGCCTATGCCACTCACATAGGTTTCACACTCCACCAAATGGATGTGAAATCGACATTCCTTAATGTGATCATTAAGGAAGAGGTTTATGTAGAACAACCCCCTGGGTTTGAGGACCCTAACTATCCAAGACACATATTCAAATTAAGAAAAGCCTTATATGGATTGAAACAAGCTCCCCGGACTTGGTATGAAAGACTTTCTTCATTTCTAGTGTCTAAGGGGTTTAGGAGAGGAACAATTGACCTTACTTTGTTCCTAAAATCTAAGGATAAGGACATATTTGTTGCCCAAGTCTATGTAGACGATATCATTTTTGGGTCAACAAATAATGACTTCCTACAAGAATTCATCAAGTGTATGGAAGATGAATTCGAGATGAGTCTTGTAGGTGAGTTAACCTTCTTCTTAGGCCTTCAAGTTAAGCAAACTAATGAAGGTACACATGTCTTTCAAACCAAATATGCTAAGGAGATGTTAAAGAAATTTGGTTTAGAAAATGTTAAGGAAGCATCTACACCCATAGGAACCAATGTGAAAATGGATAGTGACATTGAAGGGAAAATGGTAGACTCTAAACAAAATAGGAGCATGATTGGTAGCCTCCTATACCTAACCGCTAGTAGACCCGACATACTTTTTGCAGTAGGTATGTGTGCAAGGTACCAATCTTGTGCCAAAGAGTCCCATTTGGTTGTAGTTAAGAGGATTTTAAGGTATGTGAAAGGAACCCTCAATGTCGGACTTTGGTATCCTAGAACCCCTAGTGTTGATTTAATTGGATTCACCGACTTAGACTATGCGGGTTGTAAGTTAGATAGGAAGAGTACAAGTGGAGGGTGTCAATTCCTTGGGTCTTCCTTAGTTAGTTGGAGTAGTAGGAAACAACCATGCGTTGCCCTATCAACAACGGAAGTGGAATATGTGGCAATGGGTGGGTGTGTTTCCCAACTCCTTTGGATCATGCACACCTTAGAGGATTATGAGTTACATTACACCAAGGTCAATGTCTTGTGTGATAATGTAAGTACAATCAACTTAACCAAAAATCCTGTTCACCATTCTAGGACAAAACACATTGAAGTAAAACATCACTTCATTAGAGACCATGTGGCAAGGGGAGACATAGAACTACACTATGTTGAATCAAAGTCGAACCTAGCCAACATATTTACCAAGCCTCTTCCCGAATCAGAGTTTACATCCTTAAGAAGAGGCCTTGGAATGTGTTTTGTGGAAGTATAGGGTGAACTTGGAGGTATTAACTTTGAAAAAGGGTGCTTGATCCATTAGGGTGATACATTTGGCTCACTTGTGCTTGTGGCACATTGTTGAACCATTGAAAGTATCAAAATATGAAAACTAGACCAACTATGGGGAAGACAAGTGTTTAATTAATGGACACTTTGCCCAAAGATCATAGTTGGACATTTTAAACCTTTGAAAACCATTTTATACTTTATATACTTTGTCATGCTTTTAAAAGTCATATGTTTGCAAAATTAGATTGAGATCTTGATACAAAATGTAGTGGTTTTCAAAACTTTTGGATTTTAATCAAAAGTCATGCATGCTTGAAATTTTATATGGACTAAATTTTTCCCTGATAGAGTATAATATTTCAAACATGTATGCAAAATTTTATAATTTTTGGAATTTTCTAGGAGTTTCTGAAATTCGGCAGAAAAGCTGAAATGTGTCACTGATAGCGTATCAGTCGACTGCCCCATGGGCAGTCGACTGGCACGGCTGTTTTCAGCTTCTGTGAGAAATTTCAGAAATCCATCATTCTTCCATTTGATGCCCTAGGGTGTGGTTGCTTGAGGCAATCTTTTTGATGGTGTCAAAGGGGGAGAATGGGTGGTTTAAGTTAGTATTCTAACTTGAAAAGGATGGTTTAAGGTTTTCTTTCTAACTTAGAACTTGAATGGTTAAAAATTGGGAGAAGACATAGATTAATGGGGAGGTACCTCTTAGGTTCTGAGATGTCTTATATTGTTAACATATTGTTGTTGTTAAGTGGAAACTTAATTTGGATTTAGATTAAAATTGAAAATGGGGAGAAGACATAGATTAAGGGGGAGGTTATTAAGGGGGAGGTTACCTTCTTAGGGTTACTATGTCTCATGCTTTTTCAATTGTTATCTATTGTTATTGCTATTATGACTGGTATTTATCTCTAACTTAAACATATTGCCACACATCAAAAAGGGGGAGATTGTTGAGGTAATCGGCTCTTAAATGATTGGAATATCATGATTTTGATGTGTGTGGGTGAATATGTTAAGGTTAGAGTGTTATGTTGTATTTGATGTGTGTGATTGAGTTTGCAGGACTTGGAGAATCACACATGGTGGACATATCCGAGGGACGAGAGCCGAGGGAGGAGAGCTCCAAGGGCAAGCCGGGAAGTGGACTTCAAGGGAACACGTGAAGGGTGACATGGAGGCAAGCCAAGGAAGGCTTGCGTGCGCATCCGAGGGACGATAGCCAGAGGAAGAGGACTTCAAGGGGCGAGCCAAGGGAGCAGACCTAAAGGCACACGCGAAGGAGAAGGTCCGGAGTGGCTGGAGCTGAGTTGTGAGGCAGGGCAGTCGACTGGCACTGTGGCAGTCGACTGCCAAAACCCACAGAAAGTTTGCAGCCTCGGACCAGTCGACTGGTATTTGGGCAGTCGACTGGTATACCCCGAAAACTAGCCGTTGGCTAGCAATTAATGCTAGGCCAGTCGACTGCCCCAGGGGCAGTCGACTGGTGCGGGCTGGACATATTGTGAATCTGTCCTGTTCACCTATAAAAGGAGCACTTTTTGTACGTGCACGGTACGGTTCCGTACAATGTCGAAGTGTTGCTCGTGTGTAAAGTGATCTATTGCTTCCTCTCTCGTATTTCTGCATCTGTAAAGAGGAAGATCTTGCTGTAAAGGTTTCTCCACCTCAAGGAGACTTTTCGATAGTGAAAAGTGGTGCTCGCGGCGTGGATCCTTGGACTAGTCACCCATCTGGGTGGATACCAAGTAACCGATAAGTGTTGGCATTGTTTGTAGTTCTTTTACATATTATTTCCGCTGCGCTAACAATTCTGTAGAGAACCAAAGATCCGGAAAAAGTGCATTCACCCCCCCTCTGCACGCCTAAATCGATCCTTCATTTTCTTTGTGTTATAATTATCATGCTTGTATGCCACATCACATGTCATAATATCATGTCATTTATCTTGTCATGATAATATGAATTAATATTGTCATATTATATCATACGTACATCATTTAAGTTATGATGGATTTCTTTTTGAAGTTATACATTTGATATGTCATACTCATTTACATCAATGATTGCAATCATTTGTAATTATGGACAAATATGACATTGGTTAAATTCTAGGTTGAATGGTCAAATTTTAGAATGCCTTGATAGACACGAACGATCCCTTGGTTTAGGGAAGATCTATTTTACATCTCACAAGACCATAGGATGATTTATGTGTGCATTGAGACACATTAGATACAAGTTAGATGTTAGGACGATGAATTAAGTTCAAGATGCAATTTGATGTATTAAAATAAGATTTAGTTTCATCAAATCCAAATTGAATTTTGCATGACCAATCATAGGGAAAACTAATATGCAAGTAGTGTGCATTTAACACATCGATCATGGTTGAAAATTATATTTAAAACCCATTTCAAAATTATTTTGAAAAATCTTGGTGGAGTTTATTTGTTAATAGGAATCACCATTAATTAGGTTGATACAAAATTAGTGTGAAACATTAAAGTTTTTAATGATTTCTAACTTTGTATCATTTTTTGAAAATAAGATTTATTTTTATAAGTCTATTTTTTTCTAATAGTATTTGACATAAATAATGTCTATATATAATTTTATAATTTTCAAAAATCATAGAATTACTTATGCATTTCTAAATTTGGTTTGAAAACTAAAAAGGTAGCTTTTTGAGTAGCAGGCAATTGATACAGAATATCAATCAACTTATTTATGTGTTTTTTTTCATTAAAATAGGGTTGGTTAAGTCGATTAAGCTCACTATTAACTTTGTTGACTATTTCTTATCCTCTAATATGCTTGAATAAGAATTTATAGGTGATTTTTGTTAGTGAAAATGAAAATGGAAAGTTAAAAGGAGAAGAATGTGAAATTGAGGGGGAGGTTTAGATTCAATGTTGAATTTTTAACCTCATGATTTAGATTTTGGAATTTTCTAAGAGTTTAGGAACTCTAAATCATTGTTGGTGTAATGATTGAAGTTGGAGCATGTTTTGATGGGGAAGTCCTGTAACACCAGAATTTTTTAGAATTTTTCCAAAATAAAAAGAAATTAAAAAAAATTAACGGATGGGAGCCAGGGCTCAAATCCACGACCCTCGGTTAGGATTAGTGTTGAGTTTCCATTAGGGATAGTAATCATCTCGTTGGAAAATGGAATCAATATTAGATAAGTAACAGTAGGCGCCTTTTATGGAAGATGGTTCAACTTCCACTTAGTATATAAAGGATGGAAAGGAGAGAAAACCAAGGGTTTTCTCGTCCTTCTTCTCCCCTGCAAAAACAAAAGAAAGAGAGACTAGGGTTTCTTGCCAAGAGGAAACTAGAGTTCTCTCATAGGGCCAAGGGATGGAAGATCGCGCAAGGAAGAATATTCTATGCCGGGTAGTAAGTTTAGAAGCACAAGGATGTAAGTAGATCACTCACCTGTAATAAAAGTAGTTTTCATGTGATTCTAAACATGATTCTAAGTCTTTTGATGATATGATCTTAGTATAGCAAGACCAAGGTCTTGATTTGCTCAAAAGCAAATTTTGAGATTTTGGCACGCAAGGTGCTCGATGGAAGTACAAAGTAAAACCGTGGTCTTGATTTACCCAAAAGCAAATTTTGGGATTATGGCAGGCAAGGTGCATTGATGAGTACAAGACCAAGGTTTTAAGATGTCCCAAAAGCGAGTTTTGGGAACCCTACTTTCTATGTGCAAGATATGTGCTAAGTTTAAGCATGTTATGTATAAGCATAAGTACAAGTTAAATATATTACTTTTTAAGTAGCATGTATCGGGCACAAGGCCCATGGGCGCAAGGCCCAACTAGGCAAGCTAGTAGACGCTCTATTAGGGTTCGGTGGCTAGCTATGCCGAAACCTATTAGGGATGCGCGCATTGGTACTATGTCAGGCCCAAAGGAGGATATTTATTATTTTGAAGTATATGAAGTATAAGAGTATAAGTTTCAAATTTTCCATAGCAAGTATTTATTTCAAGCAAGTTAAGCATTTTCAGTTTAAGCAATGTTTTCAAATGCAAGCATTTGTTACAAATGTATTCATGAGCATTTTTCATGTTAAAGAATAGTATTTTCAGTTACACATGTTTTAAAGTGAGCATGAACATGTTTTATATCGAATGCATGTTTTGTGAGATAGGTATCTACTTACTAAATAATTTGCTTATAGTTATCCTTTATTGCAGATAAAGGTAAAGAAAGGATGTAAGGCAAGGAGGCTAAAGGAGGGATGGTTTGTGTCAGTGGCGGCGGAACAATGGAATGAGATCCTTCGGGATGAGTTTATTAATGTTCCAAGCTCTAAACAGTAGCAATTTTATGAGTTCCTTGAGTACATGATTTATGTGTCATGTTAGTTATGTTTATTCTACAAGAAGATATTAAGTTTAAAATGCATGCTAAATGGAGTATGATTGAGTCCAAGTATGATGGTTTATATGATTATAAGTCTTATATTTGTTGAGTAGTCGAAATAGGGTGTATATGTATACTTGATCAGTGTTTCTGAAATCTGGAAACTGCAGTTCCAGAGGTATCAGTCGCCTGATTCAGGTATCAGTCGACTGCCCTCAAGAAATCGAGGGAACAGAAACATTGGTCGAGTGATTTCCAATGCAGTCGACTGCATCAGTCGGCTGGTGACTCCATCAGTAAACTAATCCCCGGCCAATTTTCGAACAAAAAGATTGGTCATGTGAATTGGCCTAGGAGTCGTCTGCTCAAGGTATCAGTCGACTGGTCCTGGCCCAGCAGTAAAGTCAACGTAACGACCCCTATAAGGTCAAGGTTAGTAAGAGAGAGTCGTTACAAGTCCTCCTTAAAGACATGATTCCTTATGAAGGGAGAAGAATGTAAGAATTTGAGAATAAATGAATGAATAAGGATTGCATGCTCAAGATTGAGTATTGAAAATAATGAAAGGTAAGGAATCTTCATTGTGATGTTGGAAGTTAGGAACAAATGAAGAGAATGAATTTTTAGAAGATGTCTTTGATGTGTAGTAAAGAAGGAGAACAAAAGGTTCAAGTTAGAAAACCTTCATTTGCATGAGAAGTAGAATGTTGGCTAATAATTTGACCTAACTTAATTTATTGTCAAGCATCAAAAATTGAGAGATTGTTCGTGCAATCGACCCCTAGTCAAGGTTTGACCAAGTTGACAAGCTTGAGTTAACTTGAGTTTAGGTTTCGATATTTGATCAATATGTTAGTTGGTGAAGTGAAATGTCAAGTAGGACAATGTTAATCGAATACATGATATTCAATCAATATGTTAATTGGTTGAGGAAAAGTCAAGCAGATCATGGTTGATTAGAAGTTTGACGAGGTGGAATGTTCAAGTTGGTCATGATCGATTGAATACTTGGTGATTGAAAGTCCAACCTAAAGTTGTCATGAGGTGTGAAATCTCGGCAGGTCAAGATTGACCTGATGTTAGGCATCAAGAAAGTCCTGACATATCAAGGTTGACCGAATGATAGGCAATGAGGAAGTCTTGGCTTATCGAGATTGACCAGATCGATGCAAGGAAACGGGAAGTCTTAGTAGGTCAGGTTGACCAAATGTCAGGCAAAAAAAGTTCTAGAAGGTTAAGATCATACTGAATAAAGTGAGAATTTAACTTTGGAAAGGCTTAATGATTGATACACCTTATTAATCGACTAATGGACATAAAACCCCAAAATAAGGTTTCTACAATACTGCCATAGTAATTTGCTACCATAACAGTCGACCAACGTGTTTGATCAGTTGACTAATGACTTTAAAATTTTACCAAAAACTTTAGAATTTGACTATTTGACTCGACTGATGAAATTAATCGCTTGATAGTTGATATTGTATGTCCAGGTCGACTGGCTAGAGGGAGGTGAAAAGCTTGCAATTTGAAATTAGCAAGTCTCTTGCTTTTGAACTTAGCAAGGATAAATAGGTTAATTAACAAGAACAAACAACATAAAAAAAGTAAGAGACACCTAGAATTTATTTGGTTTGCAATCGGGGAGGTTGCTAATCTAAGATGATGAAAGTTTGACTATCTGAACTCTTTCGAGAAGGCAGAGTAGTCTCTTACAGACTTTGACAGCTTAAAACAGAGTATGAAAAATGAGTACAAGTTGTTATTTTTTCATTCATAGCTCTAGGGGGCTATTTATAGCCCACTGGTCAAAGTGAACGTTTGCTGACATGGTACTCAGGGCATCTCAATTGAGATCCAAGGTACCTCAGTTAGATAGAATTTTATCCATGCAGCAATGTCTCTTCAACAGTTACTATTCACTTGAGGTGCCTCAGTTATGACCTAGGACGCCTTAGCTATTGTTCTTCCAAGGCGTCCTCAGTCACAACTAAGATGCCTCAGTTCAAATTTGCGACAGCAGTAATCTGGAGTTGACCTTGGACCTTGAAGATAACTGAGGCTCCTCGGACCTTGAAGTTTTCAAGGTCAACTCCCGATTTGACCTTCGTCAGTCTCCTTCATCAATCTTTGCTTGCTTGGGTGATGCTTCGGTCGTCCAAAGTTGAGCTCACCCAAACCCAACTCTGATCCTCCCCGACTTTTCGTCTCTCAGACGTTTTGTGCGTTCTTCTCTCTCCACCAGTGTACTCTTTCGCAGCTCTTCGTTTTTCAGATGCACGGAGCCCATCGATTCGCTTTTCGTATTATCCTTCTCGCTCGCTGTGTCTTCTGCTAGACTTCTTATGCTCCTAAGTTCCTGCACACTTAGACACAAGACATCAAATAGAAATAGGACATAATTTGACTCAGTTGATCATATCAAAATCAAACCAGGGTACTTAAAATCTCTCCCTTTTTGATGTGCATCAACCCGAGTTAAGTTAAGGCAGCAACCACTACAAAAACATGCTATAGTAAAAACTTAAATATAACAATTAAGTTCAAGAATAAATTTGGAAGTTAAAAAACAAACCTCTTGGTATTTTTGTAATCCAAAATAAATCTCTATCTACAGTATTTATCAAAAATTTTGATGGAATATAACTTCTTGGTATTTTTATAATTTGGCTTATATTATTTCTAATATACTAATTTAGTCCTCCATTATATCTAACATTTATAACTTATAAAAGATTTGAATTTGAGCATGATTATTTCTTTTCTAAAATTTCTATTTGATTTTTTGATTTTGTATTCTCAATTTAATTTTATCAAATTCATTTTTTTAATTTTTCAAATTCTTTTAACATGTATATTTTTTCTTTTTATTTATGTATTTGGTCCTAGTTTTACAGAGTGATCTACTTAATATTTTAATTAGTATAACTAGTTAGAAGGTATGAGTTATACCTCACTTACCGTGTCGGACTTGTCGGTAGACGCTCCACCTTCATCGGTGCTTTCTCTTGAAGTGACTTCGTTGTTTTCTTCTTGGTGACTTATCATTAGTGCTATTCTAGCGCACTCATCAAACTAGGACTCTTCTGACAATGACTCATCCTATTGCTTTAAGGTTCTTTTGTTTAAACTGTATGGATTATCTGTCTTTTTCTTTCCCCTTGCTTTTCAATTTTCGGTAGTTGTCTTTGATGTATCCTTATTTGTTGCAGTTATAGCACATTATCCTTTCTGCTTTCAAAATAGCTTAGTTGTCGGTTGTTTGATTTAAAGAGCTTTAAAAATTTTCTTACCATGTAAGCCATTTCTTTTTCGTCAAGGGAGGTGTTTGAATTTGGTTGGTCTATCTTGGCTTTCTGCGCTAGATTTTGATTTGATTCTTTTTCTTTTCTTCATTCTACACATCGAGATTTGTGAAGTTTCGATGTTGAAACAAACTTTCCAGACTACATACCTCGAGATTCTTGGAGATGTAGTGAGCATCGATTTATTACTATTTCTCCGAAGTTGGTGAGTCTGATAATCAATTCCTTGAGCTTGGCATGTATTTGAGCAACCGATTCTCCCTTTTCAAGCCGGAGGTTGCTGAGTGGTTCTGGAGTAGGTCTCGTCTTGCTAGCTTAGCCTTTGAGGTTCCTTCATAAAGCTTCAAGAATTTCACCCATAGTTCATTGGCAGATTCGTAGGTGCCGATTCAGTTGACTTCTTATAGCGGCAGTACGTTGAGTAAATGGAACTCATCCTTACCATTGGCCACAAAATCCTCTCTTTGTTTTTTAGTCTATCGATACTTTTCAATTTCTCCTCCATCCTCATTCATCAATGATTCAAAACCGTATTTAATTATTCAAAGAATTTCAAAATCTGATTTAAAAAATATCTCTATTTCCTTCTTCAAGGCGGTGAATTCTCCCTCAAATTTTAACAAGTGAATGCTATATCTGACCATCGTCTTGTTGTTTTATGTGACGGTTAGTCCTTATGAAGTGGTTAGACTTCGATAGTAATTGTAAGTCCGAGTTGGCCAACTCGAGGGGGTAAATAGCTCGCAATTCGAAATTAGAAATTCTCTTGCTTCTGAACTTGGCAAGGATAAACAAGTTAATTAACAAGAATAAACAACATAAAATAAAACTAAGTAAGACATACCTAGAATTTACTTGGTTTGCAAATGAGGATGTTACTAATCCAAGATGGTAAAAGCTTGACTATTTAAACTCCTTCGAGAAGGCGGAGAATTCTCTTATAGACTTTGACAACTCAAAACAAAGTATGAAAAATGAGTACAACTTGTTATTTTTCATTTCTAGCTCTTGGGGGTTATTTATAGCCCACTGATCAAAATGATTGTTTGCTGACATGACACTCAGGGTGCATTGATCAATTGAGATCCAGGGTGCCTCAGTTAGATAGAATTTTATCCACGCAGCAACGTCTTTTCAACGGTTACTATTCACTCGAGGTGCCTCAGTTACGACCCAGGGCGCCTCGGTTATTGTTCTTCGAGGTGACCACAATTACAACTGAGACACCTTAGTTAGGATTTATAGCAGTCGTAATCTGGACATCTTAGGCACCCTCAAAGACATTCAAGGTCAACCCCCAAGTTAACATTCTTCGATCTCCTTCCTGGGTCTCCACTTGCTTGGGTGATGCTCCGGCTGTCCGGAATTGAGCTCACCTGAATCCAACTCCGACCTTCTCCTCGAGTAGGCTTCCTCTCAGCTTCTCATCTCTCGAACGTCGTGTGCATCCTTCTTGCTCCACTAGTTTACTCTTCCCCAACTTCTCATTTCTCAGATGCACCGAGCCCGTCGGCTCGCTTCTTGTGTCATCTTTTTCGCTCATTGCAACTTCGAAAGGTATCCGAGAAGTAGAAGATTTAGTGATGGTAGATTGATAAAACTAGGTTTTGGATTAGTCGCCTTAAGAGGTGGATACCAAGTAAAATTAATGTGTTGGGTATGTGACATCAAATTTGATTCAAATATTCCACTACGCATTCAAACAACGAGTCTGTAATCTAAACAAAGTAATTAGACTTATCAACCCCCTTTCCCTCTAGCTCGTATGGTCTTAACAATGGTGCCCACGGGGCTATGGTGCAGCAGAAGGGTGATTAGTTGTCTTCCCAAGCATCCACGGTTCGATCCCTAACTATGACATGTCTTGCAAGAATTTTTCCTCCAAATGGGGCGCGAACCCTAGGACACTGGACTTCTGGACCGCCCGCCGCGAACACTTCCAAATGCACCCTGACAACTGATGGGAAACTTTCATGGAGCCGGGTTGGTGGCCCGAGGTTTAACGTTACCCAACCTTGCTAATCATTTTTTCATATGGTCCTAACAATGTACTGCCACCTTGAAATCTAGGAGCCAAAACGTGACAAAGTCAGTGTATCCGTCCTCCTCGCACGCACCATAATATCTTGACTAATAATATCCTTGATTTACCTTATTTATATTGATCTTAGAATGGATTAATAAAAATACTGAGAACGAGTGAATCATCTGATCATCATCCTAACAATACGTTGGTAGGTTTGGCATTTCAATCTCTATAATTAAAAAGTAAGTGATTGAAATGGTTAGCACTGGAAAGTAAAATATTCAAAAAGTCACTCAATAGCTCCTCTTTCTTTTTTTCCCAATTCAAAATAACTCATCTTAAGTTTGCATATATACATAATAGAGCATAAGTTTCACAATAATAAAGAGTTAAAAAAAAATATTCTATAGGAAATTCAATCTTATAAGTTTTTATGTTTCCAATATACAAAAGCTTCTGAGTAATCCATTCGCCCCACGGTTAAGTTTGCCAAAAGATTCTTTTAAGGTTGTTTAATGTCCCGTCAATTAATAATATTTTTGCTTCCAGGCAATCAATGATAGAATGATTACGTCATTTAACTGATAATCAATGATTTAAAATTTAAGGAGGCACTTGATATATATTCGATAATACAAATAGTAATGAATTTTGATTGAGGAGTTTATGGATTTAGTGATAACCTAGTGGAGACCGGGTTATAAAATCATGAGTATTATATTCATATTTTAATTCTGATTCCCGTACACCAAGCATCATAAATGGGAATGAAATAGATTTAATTTTCATTTCCGCCTTCTAAATCCATTTACCAAGTGCCTCCTGAGTTTTAAATGCCTGAGGTTTTTTCCAAATAGACTTAACAATATTGATCATTTGAATGGATATCTATGAATATTTTTTTATTTATTTTAATGGTCAATAAAATTTTTTTATGAGATTAAATTTATCATCTCTCAAATTAATCAATTTAAAAAGTTAAATATCTTGATTTAAAAAAAAACTTTATGCTAATAGTAATTAGTGGCTACACCACATCTCTAAATCTGATCTGCTGGCTTAAATTCTCTCAGTCCCAGACGTCTTATCCCACTAATAAAAATTATGATTTATCTTCTCTGGACACTTGTAATGAATTCATATTATGTCCTTTGAAAAGTTAATTGACATTTATGTACTTTTTTTATTTTGCTTCACGATGCATTTACGAAAATGTTTATATATTTTCTTAATGTTTTAATTTTTCAACATCACTATTAAGATTTTGAAAGATTGGAATATAAGGCAAATATATAGAGAGGTATTGTAACCTTATACCACTTTAAAAGAACTTCAATTGAATATTTGATTTAAGACCTCTTATACAAAATTTAGTAGGAGCTAAAGACAATCCACTTAGTAAAAACTCTTACCAGGTGTATCACGGATCATGCAAACTTTAGTGTAGTGCTAATTGATCAGAATGCAAGAACAAACTAAAAAAAATGTAATGATAAAATATCATCCCTCTTTTAAGAAATAACTACACAATATTTTAAAATTAACAAATCACAAAGTGCCTTAAAAGCGTGAACTATAAAAAGTGAATCTATTTTATATGTATGATGTGTTAGGGTCAATGGCAAAAGTTAGTATATAATGTTGAATTTTATCTTGTTATATGGTAGGCTTGTATGTTATTTAGTAACATATGATTTTGTATGTTATTATCGACAAACTTATTAAGTGATCTAATTGATATTAATTATGAGTTTGTGTTATTGAATGTGAATTTATATGTGTAAAATCTAATAACCCATTTTCTATTATAATGATGGACTTAAAATAAAATCGGGTCTACTACTATATATAGGGTGTGATCCTTGTAGGATTGGATAACCTAAGTGTTAGTACCCCAAGTGGTTAAGTCACAGTTTTGATATGTTATCAACTAAGCATAAGTTAGATCTTGCTTGTATTTCTAATTTGTGTGTCTAAATGTGCACAGACTATAGATGAGAAGCTGAGTCAGGAAGCTCAAGCGACCAAAAAAGGTTTTCAGTCAATTGGAGCAGCAATTCGATCGACTAATGCAAGAGAAATATTATCTGTCTGTAGAATATCGCTGAGGGAGGATTGATCCATCCAGATAGGGCGATCGAATTTCACGTGGAAGTTGATCTCACAGCGAAGATATGATGTAAGTGCATCGGGTGACTAAAGATAAAGATCACCAATCGGAGGACACATGACATTAAATATGAAAATGTCATCCGAAGCAGATAAGTTTTGGTTGACTAATTAATAAGTGATAAGGTTGATCGAATTTATGCAACATCAGCAAAGGGATGAGCATAGACCATCCAGTGGATAAGATCTATCTGTCATGCCATTGATATCCAATCAACCAAACGACTTATCCCATTAATCGAACGTGTCATGTCAACAACTCGAGCAGATGTTATAAAAGGAGGCAAGGAGCTCTGTTCAAGGCATAACTTACAACTATGATCAACATTCACATTCAATGTTCCTTCCTTCTTTATTCTACTCTTGTAATCCAAAGTTGTAAGAGGTTCTCCACCTCCGGGACATTAGTGAAGAGAAGGTTAGCGAACAATCACTAAAATATGCATAAGGACTTCGAAGTAGCACATTGAGCGGTTGTGAATCAAGTAAACTACTCGTGTCCTTATATTTTATGGTTTGTCTTTATTGGTTTAACGAGTGTGTCCTTGCTAAGTCATTAGCAAGAGAAATAGAATTTTAATTACAAGTACACTATTCACCCTTCTCTTTTAGCAATCCAAACCGCTTCCGCAACACTAACATTGAGATCTCCGTACTTCTCATTGGTGAGAATGGTATATCTTGCATATAACAATTCCACTATATTCAAGTCACTTTTATTGTTTAATTTATTTGTAGTATAAAATTTCAATGTAATTAGATCCTCTTTACATCTTATAGAGTTCATATAATTTTTTAAAACTTAAATATTTGACTCTGAGTAGTATAGTGATTATCCTGTGGGGTGATGAAAAGGAGAGTTTGAGAAGAAAATAAGAAGAGATAATTGTTGGCCTCTAAGTTTTTTTGGAAAAAAAATATTTCATAATTGAGAATTATTTATCTTATAGCTAAATAGAAATTTATATAGACTCTAAACCTTAAGACCCAAATGAAGAAAAGAAATCCTAATATATTTACTACAATTCATATCTTGTAAATAAAAGGAAAGAAATTATAAAAGAAAGGAAAAATTATTAACTTACCCACATCCTAAAATTTTTAAACAAACTCAAATACAAAAAAAATATAAAAAAGAAAAATTATCTAAATTACCTAAAATGCTAAAAATATCTTAAATACCAAAAGAATAAAAATTATCCAATATAATAATAACAATTTTCGGATTCTCCAGTATCAGTCACCTCAAGTTGAAAAAAATTCAACCTCGAGCTCATAGTAGTGTCAGGTGGCAGCCCGAGGAGAAATTAACAATTGCTAAACTTTCAACTCCTTAATATCTGAATTCTATGCATGATCATCTTTCCTGTCGGGAATTTCATAAGGATCATCTCCATAGTCATCACTTGATTACCAACATTAGTGGCATCATGTCCATACTTCTTGATGACAACCTTCATATGGAGGAATACTTTACAGAATTTTTTTTTTCAAATGGAACACGAATCCTGGGACGTTGAGTTTCTAGACTGTCCACCGCAAGCACTTTCTAATTTATTCTAGCGATTGATGGGAAACTTCTGTGGGGTTGGGTCGGTCGTCCAAGGTTCGACGTTACCCAAGCTCGTTAATTGTTTTTTTATGACAACTTTCATGTGTTAATCCTGAGACGAATTAGTGGGGGTATTGGTGCGAGCGAATTACCTTTTACCACCTTGATGACAACCTTCTTGTGCTAAACTTCAACACCAATCTTCTTCCTTGAAACAGGAAGCCCCCACTAGAAGAATCATGAATTTCTAGTTTCCTACATAGCAAGCTTATTTCCTACATGTGATGATTTCTTAACCGAGCAAAGTGAATTCCCGAGAACAAGGCAGCATAGTAAAGTATCTTTTGTTGCAAATTCTTCTAGAGGAGGAACATAATGAAGAAAAATTGTTGATGGAGTAAGGACAATGCAATGGCAAATACTAGAGACGTTAAGCCGATTATGCAAGCCATAACTCAACCCCAATGAAAGAAGATGAAGAATTTGCTTGAATTGGGTTCCAAAAACCTCATCATACACAAGCAAAGTCTCAGGGCTTAAAAACAATGCTCCCCTCTTTTTCTAGATACAAAAGACCTGATATCTTCCTGGATTTTCCAAATTATTATCAACATTTTTGTTAGAGTTTGGTGACCCAAATTCAGTTTGATCCGACGTACAGATCGTTCCCTATTTAAAGGGCTTGGATATGGCTTGGCGGGTTTCCTTAGCGAATACTTGGTCGTTCCGAGAGACCTCTCCATGTCTATGGATTAAAAAATTAATCCAAATGGAGACTCGTCTCCCAACGACCATCTCGTGCCGTATCAAACGATCCAAATTACAACTCATCCAATTACAAAAATCGGTCTTGTAATTTGCTTGACCGTTCGACCACTGAAAAGGCGACAAGTGGATCGCCGGCTTTTGTGTTTATGGTCGGGGCCCAATTATTTAATTATTAGCTATGATACAAAATCAAAACAATTAAATAATTAACATGAAATGACGAGGTAAACAAACATGGCACAAAAATATACAAGGGAGCTTGGGAAAGAGTTATACCTTCCCGATCACCTCGTGGTCTTCTACCTTATATCCCTCCCTTCCCAGACGTCGTGTGGGCGATGGTCTATCGGGAATCGAGATCACCAAGGACTCCAAAAACCTCTCCTCAATGCCCTAGCCAAAACCCTAAACTCTAGGGTTTACTCGTTGGGCTCTTCTCCTTCCACGCATGCGTCGCCGACCAACCAAGGGTTCCCGAGATCGCCGGCCACCTGCTCTCTGTCCAACAGAGGCTAAGGAAGGTGAAGAAGACTGAGAGGAAGGAAGAAGAACGGTCTTCTTCTTCCCCAAACCTGTCGCCCGCTCTCTACTATTCTCCCTCACCGTCGATGCCCTTGCGCCACTCCTCCATGCCGCCGTCCTTCTCCTACCTCTTTCCCGCGAGCTCCACCCACCAACTGGAAGGGAGATCATCTGCACTATCCTAGCAGCCCATGCCGAGAGAGAAGGAGGAGAGAAAAAGAAGAGAAGAAGACTTCTCTTCTTTGTGCGCCGGCGCCCTAGGAGAGAGAGTGAGAGGGAGAGGAAAAAGAGAGGCCAAGGGTTTTCCAATTGGATTCGCTAGCCTTGGTTTCATGGCCTCATGGGGTTTATATAGGGCTAAGGTAGGGACCAAGAGGAGGAATTGGATCTTGGCCCACCAATGGTCTAAACCCGATCCATTAATTAAGATTCATTCCACTAAAGGATCTTAATTGAACTTCCTCACCAACTCCCATATTTTCATATGGGCTCCACATATTACAATTCGTCCATCCCCCCATGTTTAAGATATTGAATGCCCGTTAATTAATTTAAATTATTGATAATTCAAATTAATTAACCTTTGGATCCTTGACTAGTACCACTCAACCTTATCATCATGTCGGATCAAATTCACCTGCAGGTTTAACATGATGAACTTTTTGAGCTCATCAAGGGGGCATCATCAACCCGACTCACCAGGACACGGATTCCATCAATAATCAATAACACATTATATTATTAATATTATCTCCCAACTTACCGGGCCTATCGATCTAACAGAATAGATCTCGCCTATTGGTA